>CAUYRT010041513.1:0-129094 GCA_963574885.1 Lepilemur ruficaudatus
ATGCACCACCATGCCCGGCTAATTTTTTCTATATATATCTTTAGTTGGCCAATTAATTTCTTTCTATTTATAGTAGAGACGGGGTCTCGCTCTTGCTCGGGCTGGTTTCGAACTCCCGACCTTGAGCAATCCGCCCGCCTCCGCCTCCCAGAGTGCTAGGATTACAGGCGTGAGCCACAGCGCCCGGCCAACATTCACCTTTTAATCTTTTCCTGAGCAGATCTGCTGTCCAAAGTCCCCTTAACCTTAATAGATATTAGTCAGTGTGTGTTCATCAATAACATCAAAAAAACCTTGCACGTGAATTTTCAAATTAGTATTCAATAGGCTGTGACCACAAGGCTTTTGAGATTCCTGCAGATGTTATTCACCTCTCTACGATGAAGTATGGATTTCAAAGGATGTGGTCATTTTACAGCATGGGAAATGGTTCATAGCAAGTAGTTACATCTGCATTTTTGCATGTAAATACATATATTGTAAAGCATTCTTGTAAGAATTTTGGAAAATTAGAGGTACCAGAAGGAAAATTAGCAGATTTTAATACTCAAAGTAATGTTAATAGTCAGCATTTCTTCTACTGCCATTTAAAAGTACACCTTTTCCCCGGTGCGCATATTCCAGGACTGTTGAATCACGTAGGGCATTCAATCACTTGATCAAAACGGACCAAGCTTGGAAATCACAGTGCTGATTGCTAATTTTTCAGAAATGTAAAGAAAACAATTAAAGATTCCATACATGTATTTTAAATCAGTGTTGGCATGAATAATAGACATTTCAAGTCTGGCCATCACAATATAGGTGAAAAGGTTAGTTACAAGTAAGAATTTAATAATAATGTATTGTTAAATCAGCTCTGGGCTTGATGATGTTATACAGAATTCCTTTAACAAAAGAAATGGAACTGTTCTTGAAAGGATTAGCATTTTATGGGTCAGTCTGGGGGACTATGACTTCCATTCAAATAAATATATAGAGAAAAAAATCGTACGGCTAGAATACACAGCTGGTAAAAACCATAATCTTCCCACATACATTTCATGTCTTTTTGACATGTGTATCTTCATTGTATACAGACTTATATACATACAAACTTTCCCACAGAAACATGCCACATATGTAGAATTGAAATGTGTATTTTAAAAATAATTCTTTCACACACAATCCAGTCAATAAATACTAAGTGAAGTGTTAAAACTATCTTTTCTATGGCCTACTCGGATATGAAACAATAATCTACATCATTTTTTCTAATGGATTATTTTGAAAATGCTTGCAAGTTATAGAATAGTCCAAGAATGTTATCATAGTCCTAACAATAGTATTTTATTAAGTGTCATGCTTTCAGAGGTTCACGACTACCTGTCATGGGTAATATTTTGAAAGTCTACTTTTGTGACATAAAGTTCAACAGTGGAGACTTCAACTTTGACTGAGTCCAAACAACCATAGCAAAAGTAAAAAAAATGCCCTACTTAGGTCAGATACATACCCCAGGAATTCAGAAAACATAAACCCCATCATTTCTTTCTTTCTTTTTTTCTGATTCATCATGTAAATACAAATAACCTTATATTTCATTTCAGAGGATAATATGAAACACAAACAAATAAAAATATCTTGTTATAATTTACAAAATCTCAGTTAGAGTTCTCTAGACATTTTTAAAAATTGAAATCATTATAACATTTTCAGAAAGAAAAAGGCCTTAAAGATAATGACATTATGTCATTCTTTTTCAAGTTTGCCTGAGAAATATTTAGGAGCAGGTATGTTACATGTGGTCTAACAGAGTCAGAGAAAGATGTAGGATTCTGCCAGTAGTTCTGTCATAAATCAGTTATAGAGTTAAATATAGTGTTCAAAACAAAACCTGAGCTTTCTGAATCTTCCTTAACCTACAGTTAAACTAGATATATTTGAAAGCAAAAATTAAACCATGTTGATTTAAATACAAGAAAAAAATTATTAACATGATTTTACAAAATCTCAGCATATCTTACCAGCAAATAGAATGCATACTTTAAACACTATTTTATTGGAAAATTAGAATGGAAATATATTTAAAACATGTTGACTCCAATCTTTCTTATGCTTTCCTACATAATTAAATTAAGCTAATCAGTATAAAGCAGAAACAAGTAATGCAAGCCAAGAAGACTGCATTTGGTAACCCTTTACGGCAATGTTTGGTAAAAGTTGACACAATTTATAATCTAACCAGGAGACATTCCCAAGTGGAAAAGATAGCCTATATGAGATCAAATGTTTTTGTGAATTTGTTTGGGACAAAGGAATCACAACTGCTCAAAGCACATCAACTTCTCAAAATGTGGAAGCTGTGGATTACTAAGGTATAGAGTTTGATGAAAGCTAAAACATACCCCAATTCTCCCAGAAAGTTTGGAGTAAATAAAAAAAAGTATGAAAATTTAAAGCGAATTGAACACATTTGAGTCTAATTAAGAAGCACTATTTTATGTCATCCTGAATATGCTGATCCAATTTTAGGAAGAACCCTGCATAATGAAAATCATGCAGGGGAGAGAGTGTTGATAGATAGGTCTTGAGTTGGAAGTATGAGGTCACTGGTTTATATCCTGAGGAGAAAACCTGGACTTATTCCATGAAAAACAGCTGTGCTTTTATAAAATGTAGTATCTTGTACACAAATGGAATTAAACTAGCTACTGTCATTTTAAAGATTCCATAACTCTCAAAGAAAGGTGGACATTTGGACTCAAGCATTTCAGACATGCTGCTTCAGCATGAAAATAATGATTTTCCCAAAATAAATCAATAACAGAAAAACTTGACCAAAATAAACTGATATAAATAATTAAAAAAAAAATACTGTCTTCTAAAACTTACAGCAAACATAAAGTCACTTATGTTTTATTTTTAAGTTCTAGGTATATGATTGAAATTCTAGGAAACCATCTAAATTTTTTATTAACATAATGTGAGTTAATCAATTTCAGCTGAATTAGATATTAAATATTTGTACTAATGTCATCACCTTTCTCAGTGTTCTATTTACACTAAGATGATCATTTATCTTTAATTTAGGTATTAGTATTTTTTAAATAAACTAAAATTATACTAAGGAATCTAGTGAAAATATGGGGCATTATTGTTAAAATACTTTTACCCTCCAAAAAAATAAAGGGGTGGCAGACAACATTAGAGCATGAAGAAAGGAATTGGTCTATATTACTTTTTCAGAATAATTAATCTAATATCTATGATTTTAAAATAATTCCCATCAAATGATTTTTCCCCAAATATGTTAACATCTACTTTATTCATAAATTTCATTGTATTTTTAATAATCAAGGTTTGACATTAATAGGACAGCATCTCCTTAAATATTCCTTGAAAATAAGAATTCTTACAAAAAGCAAAGCAGGTCTCTGTCTTATAAAGTTGAGAAAAACTGGGCTTAATTAAGTTTTTTTAACCGAATTTGTTTACAGTTAGACATTCCAAAGTCTTTAATATGTTAATTTAAAGGATAATGTAATGAAATATGTAGTGTTCCCCTAAACTAATTTTCTCATGGAACTCTTTATTGAGTTCCATGGGTTGTTTATGAAACAACTAGTGTTTTATAAAACTTCACAGTAAAGAATTATTCATTCATTACCATGTATGTTTGCTTTCATCAAGCAAAGAAACAGGGTCAACTCTCCTTAATATGTAAATACTGTCATAAAAATGTTACAGAAAATATTTTCTAAGTTATAGTTGAAATATGTAAGATTTTATATCAACATGCTTTTCCTGTTTAGTTTTGTGTTTTACATCTGTAGAAGTATGGCAGAAGCTACAGAAGAAATAAAAGACTATAATTAAAATTAAATAACACTAGAGTAACACTTTGAACCTCAGATAGTATATCTATTCAGTATTAAAGGGGAAGTTCATAGCAGAATTGTTTAACAAACAAAAATACATCTAAAAAGATTGACCACAGCAACAGTATAAGGCCAAGTATAAGAATCTATTTAAATACAGAGATTAAAACATGCAATTTTTTATATATTTTATAGTCCTTCCTTTGGAAAGAAAATATGCACTCTTTATTCCTATTTTGTTGCCATCAGATGATTTTAAGATAAGAGTTCTAAGGTCAATGATAACTCTGCCTCAGAGTCTATTAAATCAGTGTGCATCCTTTTCTCTGAATGCTATAAGGGAACCACTGATAGTTCAAATACTCCCTGTTTCTTTGATGTCTACAAAGATGATAACCAACTGTATATATGTGGATGGTATGCCTCCCTTGATAGACCATCTTTTTTTTTTTACTTTAACTTGTTGATAATTGGTACTTTGGCAACAAGGGCACTTTCAACTACTTGAATCAAGACTTTCATAGCAATATCGCTTACTCGTTCTCGACAGATAATGAAGTGGCAAAGCCGGGATGATAAACTCCAGAGCTTATGTGGGGGAGAGAGTGAGAGAGTGATGGGTGGCATTTTTTAAGATTCTGATTTACTAAATGAAGTGAAAGTCATTATGTTCATTAGACAAACTCAGCTATGAACTTTTAAGCTAATTTCTTGATATTTTTAAGTAAAAATAATTTCTCTACCTTGAGTACTTAGAAATGAAAAAAGGAGTTATAATTGGGAAAAGCTAGACAGTTTTTCTCAATTTTCCAATTCTGCTACTTTCTACAGCTTTTTTCTACTGTCAGTAGTGGCATTTAGCCTAATATGAAACAAATGCCTATTTAAATAATTCCCTTAGAAAATATAAAAATGAACTAAATTTTAGGAATCTTATAAAAATCTATGGCCACTTAGAGACACAGCAAAATACATAATATGAGCTTATAAAGCAAGTTTTGGAAGGTAGAAGTATATTGGTCACTATTTTCCTAAAATTTATTAATTTGAGGAGAAATTTAAAAAATAATATCTAAGTGTCCTCAAAAAAGGTTTCGATTTTATCTTTTTTATTTTTTTTCATTTTTTTACCAGACACTCATATAGATAAAAGAAAATTTTAAATGCATAACATTTTTCGGATTATTTAATCCGAAGTTTATTAGTGACTGTAATGTCATAAAGATGTGATTGGCAGAGATGCTCTTTTTCTAACTCTCTGCATGCAAAGTATTAGAAAATGAAAGAATTAAGAAATCAATGACCTTAGATAATGTTACGGGACTCTTTTGGCTGCTCACATTGAATTGCTTTGGTGGTTTATTAGAACTTAATAGCACTAAATTTACTTCCTCTTCTTTCATGTGTTGAGGCAAATTTTAGCCTTGCTATTCTCTGCCTTCAGACTAATGGGAGTGTCTCATTTTGAATGAATATTGTGACCAGCAGGGATTAAAAGGAGATCATATTTCACTCTAAACAACACTTATTACTTGTAATTTTAACATTGTTGTTTGTATTTTGCTTTTGTAAAAGGGACACAACCACATTTTTCCATGACATATAAAAGGAAGTTTAATGAGAAAGTAGTTTATGATATATTTTTGCCCAGTCTTGAAGAAGAAATAAATATGGTTCTGAATTAGATTTTTGTCTTTATGGAGTTAAACGTCTGCATATCCTACACTGGCCCAGAGAATCTTTAGTGTCTACTGTCTTTTCCAGCACAGAGGTGTGCTTGATTTAATGGGCCCTGGGAGAGCAGGCATTTTCAACAAACAAGCTGGATTTTTAGCTTCATTCTAGGGAATCGTGAATTGTCCTTAGGGGTCTTAAACCAGATTTGGCTCATACTATATTTAACTTCAACCCCAGAACGTTTCTAAACCAGACTCAATTTTAAAATATTATACTGATAGCAGAAAGTTTTTGGAAAAGAGAACAATTTGATCTTTTGTTACGTGAGATAAAATCTTTAAGGTTTTTTTTTTTCTGTGCCATCAAAATAAATTCCAGACCTGATATCATCAGATCATTTTTACAAAAAAAAAAATTATTTGGAGAGAGCTGGATATAGGAAATCTTAATCTTGCCCAAATTATCTGTGTGATAATTTCATTTTTTCTTCTTTTTGTATATACGGTTGGCCTTTCAACAATGTGGAAGTTAGGGACACCCAATCTTTACACAGTCAAAAATCTGCATATAAATTTTAACTCCCCCCAAACGTAACTACTAATTGCCTACTGTTGACCAGATACCTTACTGATAATGGTCAAGTAACACATATTCTGTATGTTATATGTATTATCCACTCTATTCCTACAATAAAGTAAGCTAGAGAAAAGAAAATGTTAAGGAAATCATAAGAAAGAGAAAATATATTTACTATTTATGCAGTAGAAGTGGGAGGTCTTCATCCTCATAGTCTTCATGCTAAGTAGGCTGAGGAAGGGAAGGAAGAGGAGGCGTTGGCTTCTTATGGGTGGCAGAGGCAGAAGAAAAGCAATGTGTAAGTGGACCCACGCAGATCAAACCTGTGTTGTTCAAGGATCAACTTAGAAAAATTATAAAATATCAATGAATTGTTATTCATCAATTTCACTAGGGCACCTGACTTTAGTTGCTTAATAAATTCTAAAATGTGCCCATTCCAAAATTAAAGCACACTATTAGGGAAGAAAATATATAATATATAATAAATAGGACATATTGTACCTAAGATTATAATGTACCCAAAACACATTGTGTTGTTTCTTCTAGAGATTCTTTGAATTCACTGGCTTTTGATACACTTCTCTCCCATCTCCTTCCCATCCCTCTGGAAGGAACTCTGATTCAAACAAAATCCTTTAATAGGTAAGTCAGAAGCCTTCATAATCAGAATGTATTTGTTCTGGTTAAAGGAGCAGAACATGGCTAGAAATGCCCTCCAAAAAAAAAAAAAGAAATGAAGGAAAGAAAAAAAAAGAAAGAGAGGGAGTCAAAATAACCTATCAGGCGAACAAATTCTATCTTTTTAAAAGACAAACTTAAATTGCATTTGCATGTAGCACCCAGACTCTTTGCAGTTTGAAGAATGCTGAGACTAAAACTAATAATGGTAGCAGAATATGTTATGAGTTATTTAACCCACATGCACTGTGACACACTAATAAATATACCCATTTTATCCATGTAATTGGAAATCTATTTATTTATTCATACATTCAATAAACATGGACTAAATACCTTTTGTCAGCCCATTCTTGAGTTTAACTAGTCTCTACCCTCAGCTACACAAGCCTGCCCCTCTGGTTTTGGTTCCTTGATTGACCCTTGAGTATGTCCATGTGATCTCCTGAGCTCTCTTATGACCATCTCTTTCCCTTCTCATTCTAGAAATGAGATAGATGTTTGTCTCAAATCACATCATTAATCATCAGGGAAATGCAAATTGAAAACACAGTGAGATATCACCTTACAGCCATTAGAATGGCTTTTATCACAAAGTCCCAAAACAACAAATGCTGGTGTGGATGCAGAAAGAAAGGAACACTTATACACTGTTGGTGGGACTGCAAATTAGTACAACCTCTATGGAAAACAACATGGAGATTTCTAAGAGAACTAACAGTAGACCTACCATTCGATCGAGCAATACCACTACTGGGTATCTACCCAAACGAAAAGTCATTTTATCAAAAAGACACCTGCACATGAATGTTTATTGCAGCACAATTTACAATTGCAAAAATATGGAATCAACCCAAGTGCCCATTAATTCATGAGTGGATTAACAAAATGTGGAGTATTTGGCCATGAAAAGAAATGAATTAATGTCTTTTGCAGCAATTTGGATGGAACTGGAGACCATTAGTCTAAGTGAAGTATCTCAAGAATGGAAAAGCAAATACCACATGTACTCTCTAATAATTTGGAACTAATTGCTGGGCACACATGGGAGCAGGGAGAAATAAAAATCATAGGAAATCAAGAAAGGGGGTTTGGGGGAGGAAGGGAGGTGTAAAAACCTACCTAACAGATACAGTGAGCACTATTCAGGTGATGGCACACTTACAGCCCTGACTAAGCTTTAAAAATGCTATCCATGTAACAAAAACATCTGTACCCCCTTAATATTTGAAATTAAAAAAGAACATCCATGAACACCAAAATGAGTATGTTCTGCTGTATGCTTGCACTTACACGGATCAGTGTTTGTCAGTAAATAAGAAAGACTTTTTTCCTCCCACAGATGCATCTTGGAATGAAAATGATGGAATTCAGAATTTCTTGCTTCAATGAAAGCTCATTTTGCTCAGTATTAGAACAATTTAAGTAAATCATTCTTAAGCAGTTTAAAAAAATTCTTATGGTGGCCATATGCAACAGATAAGGGTGACTGAGTGGTTTATCATTATTTAATTCTCCATATGTGAATTTCCGCAGTTTTGTTCCTGGAATGTGCAGTATAAAATCTGTGAATGCCGGAAAACATGCACTTTCTTACAGCCATGTGAAATACGGTTTTTTAACATGCTGAAACATATGTTGTGTTATATGTAGATAATTGAACAAGACTGCCTGAATTAGACTTTCAGCTGTATGAAGCACACAACCCCCTCTTTTTCACAATCCTTACCACTTATAGGTATTTAATAAACACTTGGTGGGCTGATCAATAATAGAGAACTGCCTATAGAGGAGTCTCATAAGTAATTGAGACATAGAATCAAAAACAAAGTTTTGTGGTTTTTTATTTATTTATTTTTATTTCAGCATATTATGGGGGTACAGATGTTTAGGTTACATATATTGCCTTTACCCCACCCGAGTCAGAGCTTCAAGCATGTCCATCCCCCAGACAGTGCGCACTGCACCTGTTAGGTGTGTATATACCCATCCCCCCCTCCCCACTCCCATCTCTCCGATACCCGATGAATGCTATTACTGTATGTGCATGTAAGTGTTGATCAGTTAATACCAATTTGATGATGAGTACATGTGGTGCTTGTTTTTCCATTCTTGTGATACTTTACTTAGTAGAATGGGTTCCATCTCTACTGAGAATAATACAAGAGGTGCTGGATCACTATTGTTTTTTGTAGTTGAGTAGAACTCCATGGTTACATATATCACATTTTATTAATCCACTCATGTATTGATGGGCACTTGGGTTGTGTCTGCATCTTTGCAATTGTGAATTGTGCTGCTATAAACATTCGAATGCAGATGTCTTTTTTATAGAATGTCTTTTGTTCTTTTGGGTAGATGCCCAGTAATGGGATTGCTGAATCAAATGGTAGTTCTACTTTTAGCTCTTTGAGGTATCTCCATATTGCTTTCCACAGAGATTGTACTAGTTTGCAGTCCCACCAGCAGTGTATGAGTATATGAGTGTCTCTATCTCTCTGCATCCACACCAACACTTATTGTTTTGGGACTTTTTGATAAAGGCCATTCTCACTGGAGATAAGTGATATCTCATTGTGGTTTTGATTTGCATGTCCCTGATGATTAAAGATGTTGAGCATTTTTTCACATGTTTATTGGCCATTAGTCTATCTTCTGATCTCTGTATTACTAGCTCGTCACTCAAGGCACATAATAAAACCAATGTGAATTTTTTTAAAAAGTATCTATACTTTAATTCTAAATTTTTACCAACTAATCATCTTATGCAAAAATGAGAGATCAACAGCAAAGGTGCAAAGGTAAAAGTTAAAAAAATTAGAGCAATTGAAGATAGAGGACCAGAGAGTTACAGTTTTAATAGTTTTTGTGTTTAATGTTGCTTGCAAAATAGGACTCTCAAAAAATTTATTCATGTGATTATTATATATAAAATAACTATAACAGTACTTAACACATAGAATAAACATTTGAATTAACCATTTTTGTCCACATTATAAAATTTAGTTGCTTTATGTAATAATTACTTTTAAACCCTATTCTCCAAATAAGTAAAAATTAATATTGTTTATTACTTATTTTGTAAATTGTTAGCAACTTTTATTTTTTGCCTACATATTGGTGTCCAAAACTATTATCAATATCATAGATCAGGAAGAGAAAAAAATGAGGAAAAAAATTAAAGTCATCATTTTTCCTGAAAATTATTTAGAAAGAGCATTGAACTTAGAACCAGGAGACCTATATTTAAATCTGGCTTCAGTGACTGTTAATGAAGTTCACTTTTATAAATGAAGTCGTCAGACTTTAGTTACTCTAATGAGATTTCTAGATCTCAAATTCAATGATTAATTGTCTATAACCATTTTCTCTACATATAATTTTATCCTATGGCATTGTGGTAACCTTTATATCTAAGGCATGTACTCTAATATTCATATAGCAGAGTAGCATGCCATTAATTTATTACTACATGTTATAATCATGTAGTGAGGCATCCAACAGATTACAGAGTAATACCCGCTAATTCTCAAGGCTGCCATGGGAGAGATGGCTTCTAACTCTACCTTGAAACACAAGAACAGGGAAAATAAACTAGAAGCAGAAGGAGCAAGTCAGGTTTATAGAAGAGTAAATTGGCCATTTCAGATAGAATTGTGGAAACCTATAGAAACAGGCATAGAATAAGGTAGCAAAAGATTAGAGACTGCAACTTTTGTTAGTGAGACAGTGCAAAAGTAGTGAGTGTAGGCGCTGTGTTTTGGTTTGTTTTAATAAAAATGTTACATTTTCAAAATATGCTCTCAATTTATATGGTGGTTGCTTGAAGTGTGTATTAAAATTGAGAGCAATTGAAGATAGAGGACCAGGAAGTTGCTGGTTTAATAGTTTTTGTGTTTAATGTTAGTGGCAAAAGAGAACTCTCCAGAAATTTGTTCATGTGGTTATTATATGTAAAACAACTATAACCATGCTTAGCACATAGACTTTTAAAAATAGTCATTTTATTTTTATTTTATAGCCAGTTTATGAAAAACTTAAAGTTGAGATGCTATAAATTTAAGTCATTTGAAGGTAGTGTATAACTAATTAGAAAAGCTAATATATTAGATCATTAAATATGAAATGTCTGATTTCAGATCAAAAGTGTAGTTTACTATATCTCAAACAAGAAGCAGTACAATTAATCAAAGTATGTGCCTAAACCATCAACACAGTTTTGCCATATCACGGGTAGCTTGTTTATGTCAGCAGGGAGGAAGCCTGGAGAACAAGTGGCAATGAAATTGCAAAAGTCATTTTCCACAGCTTGTTGAGAATTGAATATTTTCTTTGCAAGAAGTTGTCCAAAGCGTGGACGAAGCTGTAGTCAGGTGGCACAAGGTCTGGTGAATATGGTGGGTGACAGAGGGTTTCCAAGTCCAGCCTCTGTAGTTTGAGCAGCATTTGTCTTTTGCAACATGTGGTCTTGCAAGAGGATTAGCCTGTTTCTATTGACCAATCTCAGCTGCTTAATTGTAAGCATCCTCATCATTTCATCCAATTGGTTGCAGTAGACATCCGCTGTCATCGACTGACCAGGTTTCATGAAGCTGGAGTGAATAATACCAGCCTGGACCACCAAATAAGACACCATTAGCTTTTTTTGGTGAATATTGTGTTTTGGACTGTGTTTTGGCAGTTCGTCTTTATCCAACCATTGTGCTGAATGCTTACCATTGTCAAAAAGAATCTATTTTTCATCACTTGTAACAATATGGTGTAGAAATGTTTGCCTTTATGTTGTGACAGCAAAGAAAGGCAAGCTTTGAGATGATTTCTCTTCCGATGCTCATTTAATTCATGTGGTACCAATCTATACAGTTTCTTTACCTTGCCAATTTGTTTCAAATGGTCCAATATTGTTGAAATATTAATGTCAAACCTTGTTGCTAATTCATGCATAGGTTGAGATGGATTCGCTTCCACTACAGCTTTCAGCTCATTATTATCCACCTTGGTCTCAGGTCACCCACATGGCTCATTTTCAAAATTAGAATCACCACAATGGAACTTCTTGAACCATCAACATACTGTGCATTTATTAGCCACATCTTTCCCAAACACTTTGATGATATTTCAAGCTGTCTGCACTGCATTGGTTCCATGATGGAACTCATATTCAAAAATAGCATGAATTTTTGACTTATCCATGGTCTCACAAAAATTGCTCTAAAAAGAAATGTGAAAGATAATCACAAGCCAAAACATGCTTTTGAAAGACTGAGTATGTACCTTCACAATAGGAAAAAAAAAAACCAAGAAGTGTCAAAGTGAAATGTCAGAGATATTAACAAACAGTACTTAAGGAAATCGGACATTTCATACTTAATGATGCAATATAACCTGATATATAATTTATATTGCTACATTTGCTTTTACCTAGATATTTTTAATTACACTTACTTTTTTGAATTTTTGTTGTATTATTGAAAAATAAAATGTGTCTCAAATACTATGTACTGAGACACTTGCTTCTATGTGCCAGAACCATGCATAAGCCAGGCATAGGTTCTAGGGCTAGACATACAAAAATAAGTAAAGGCAACATATTTTAACTCTAGAAGGAGAACCAAAGGGATGAAGCTGTGATTAATTTACATGTATAGGGGCACTGTGGTTCACAAAAGAAAGCATGATACACTGTGCCTTAGAAGGTCAGAGAATTCACAGGAGAAGCTTGACTTGACTGAAGCGGGTAGGTAGATTTACCTAACCTGGTGAGGGCAGAAGGTAGAAAGCATGGGGTCGGGTGGATAAAGAGCATTCTAATCTGGGACTATATGTGGCATGTCATTGAGCTAGTTGGAAATAATCCAGTGTGTGTAAATATATATTCATGTATTTTTTAATATAGGGAAACATACACATACATACAGTTACACACACTCTGTTGGTGAATGACCAAAAGATAAAAAATGAGTGTGGAAAATATGAAGAGACCAAATCACATGGATATTGAAAATCTCTAGGCAAGTATTAAGGAGGAAAATGACTGATGTAGTATTTTTGCTCTTTTGATTTTGATGCATGCTTTGCCTGAATGAATTTCGTTAGAAAGAAGTTGTTGCTATAGTTTCTTGAATGGGTGCTCTATTTCCTTAAACCTTGCATGTTTAAGGATGTCTGGTGATGGTTCTCCTATTTGAAAGACAAGCTGCTTGGTATAAAAGTATTGAGTCCAAGGTATTTTTACTTGGATATTTGTACAAAATGGTTCTCTGATTTGGGGCAAATAATATTGTTTTGAACAAGTATGAGGCCCTGATTTCTTCTCTTGTACATGACTTGATTTTTGTGCTTGGATTCTAAATATATTCTTTCTTTCTTTAATAAGTTTCATAATTGTTCCTTCTGTAAGATTCAGTTTTACTAGAAAATGGTGACCTTTCAATCTATAGATTCAAGTCTGTTTTTAAATTTTATTTTCTTATCTATCTTTCATTTCTATCATCTTATTAATCAATTTCTCTATTTCATCTCTTTCAAATAAAATTCGATATTGTTATGACTTAGTCTGGATCTTTGGCAACCAGAATGAATTATGTTTCCTATGCTAATTCCTCTTCTTTCCTGTATGCTTTATTTACATTTTAGTGAACTTCTTTTCTCCCTCTGACAGAGAGGGAGAGAGTCGGAGGAGTTCACAGCTCATGATTGTTGTTGTTTTGACTTTAAAACATACGCCATGATCTTTAATCTATTCTCTTCTGGGAACATGTGTCACTTCGTTTTTTTTCGCATTTTGATTGGTGTGTTTCTCATGAAGCCCTACCAGAGATATCCCGTGGAATAGTCTGGTGTTCACACCTTTCACTCCTGCCTTCACTCTACTTTATCTACAGCGGTATCTTTTGGTGGAAGGATAAAACATGCACTAAATATCCTGTGTATGTCTGTGTGTGCGTGTGTGCATGCATGTGGTTAGGACAGTACCAGGTAGGCATGTGTTAGGTGTGAGGATGAAAAGGATGATGACAATGATGATGATTTGCACTTCAGCTGTACCTCCACTCTTTAGAAACATTTTCCAATATTTCCAGAGTATATTTCCGTAATAAAAGAATTTGTGGATGCAGTTTCTATGATTTGTTAACCCTTTGTTCACTAATTCTATCTTACCTGAAATATATAGAGAGATGTGCCAGATCTCAGCATCTTTTATCAAACTGTTACACGTTTCACTAGATTTGATATATTCCCTTAATAATTTGATATTCCACTGGTGTTATTTTCTTCTTCATGTAATAAGTATATTTCCTCTCTGTTCTTTTCTTTTTTGTCCATGAGATTCAAAGGAAAAAAATAAAGTAAAAATGTATTTATTCTGTCATCATTCACCAGTAGAAAGTGTATTTGCTTTGTAGAAAGATTACTCTGGAGGCAGTGCATAACATGGTTTGCTGGTGTAAACCTGGAAAGGAAGTTCTGTTAGAAGATAATTACTGATACTATAGTCCAGGGAAGATATTATGGGGAGTTGAATTAAGATAGTGGCAGTGAGTATGTAAGCAAAGTAAATATAGGACAAATTACTGTATTAAACACAACTGAAGTGATGGATCGGATCTGTGGATGATGAAGAGGGTCTGGTTTGCATGAATCTTTGGATGACTTATACTTGTAACAAATTTAAAACATACAGAATGATGATGATGTCAGTAATGGAAAGAAGAAAAGGAAGTGAGTTCTGTTTAAGTCGTGCAGGCTCTGAGATGTTTGTACAACATCTAAATAGAGGTTTCTAGTAAGTTTTTGTTTGGCCTTTGGAAGGAAAGGCACACATTTGAGATGTGTCAAAATACTGCTAGTGACAAAAGGCATCATTTTAGACAAGATTGCACATCAAATCATTATTATGTAAAAGAACCAAGTACAGAGCAAATAAGATAATATAAATATTTAAGAAGCTGTTAAACTTAGGTACATGATAGTGATAGGTAACCAAACTTTTCAAAAAATCAGTTCTTAGCGTTTTCCAAAATGTGCCCTTCTTAGAGGTCATATAGAAAAAAGCAGAAAGAGCTTGACGTCTGTTGTCAGGTGGAAATGGATATCTTGACTCAACATCATGCCAACTCTGTGACCCTAGGATATTTCTGATAGCATATCTGGGTTATTTTTCTGATGAGAAAAATGGAAATGAAAATGTGTACCTCACAGTGTTGTTTTGAGGCTTAAATGAATATATAATACTTATGAATAATTTGGCAGTTTTGGCACATAGTAGGCACTTGCATCCTTTTCCCCTTGCATTTGGTTTTATTTCTATCATCTGGATTTTATTCACGTGCTCGCCATAAGATGTTCTGCAACACTTCTTTCTGCTGCTTAAAGTCCTATACATTTTTTTAAGGCCAGGTTTTAAGGCCAAGCTTCTTCTCCAAAGGTTTCCATTTCTCCGTGTGGCATGAGCTTTTCCCCTCTGTTAACTTCCTTAACTCTTGTTATCTTCTTCCTGTTGTTCTTATTGATTTAAGTTTTTGCTTCTCTGAGGGCATCTGTCTACCTTTCTATCAAGATTTTTATTATTCTTTTACTCCATACACTTTTTAGCCAATACCTATCCTATGGGTTACACATAGTATAAGACTGAATAAGTGTTTGTTGAATTAGTAGATGAATGACCATTAAATGATAAAATTCTAAATCATCAGATTAGATTGTGAACAATTTACTTTCCATATGTAATTTTTACATTATAAGAAATGGAAAATAACTTAAGATCATAGATAGTCCTGTTCTTGATGCTTTTGAAGCATGTTTGGGGGAAAATATATTATTCCTCCTTGACAACATGGCCCAGGACACCTATGTGTTGTGTGGGATCTAGAAGAATGGAAGAGGGGTTTGGGCTGGGATGGACATTTACTTGTCCAAAGCTCAAGTGTGGGCATCTCATACTTTGATCAGAAAGTCTACACAAGTAAAAAAGCTGATTATTCATATTAACTGCCAATAAGAAACATCTGGTAGAGGAGAATCCTGTCATAAATTCGGTAGGATAGAGACATTAGGATTCAGACCATCAGCAAATACAAAGAGATAAGTTGGAAGAAGAACTTAGAAAAGTGTCTTAGGAAAAGGTGAATTTATAGACTGGAGTGGCCTCTGGTATAGGCTGGAGAGAATAGTTAAGGACAAAGTTAGTTTCAGACCAGGATGTATAAACTTGATGCATATCTTGAGTGTTTACTGATATTTAAATTACAAGATAAATTTTTCTAAGTATATTCAAACAATACTTACCAAACTTTGTAAATTGAGAGGATATACTCAGCATCACTAAATAAATAAAAGCATATAGACATTCATTGGTATTGGTTCCATCTATGCAATGACCAGATGCATAGTAGAAATGGCAGGAATAGAGTTCATCCTCCACACAGTTTATCTTAGAGCAGTACTTGCCAAACATCGGTCTGAGGAAAGGAACTAACTTTCCTAATTTTCTGTGTGCTAAAGTTTTCAAAACTAGTCCTTGGTAAATAAGGAAAATAAAGTGAAAATAACATAAACTTTTCCACTATGTAAATTTATTCATCTCTAAAAATTACTCTTTGTTTATATTTTTGCCCGTTCTGCCCATTTTATTAGTAAAATAAAATGCCTCCTTTTTTGGATTAAGTGATAATGATAGAAAATAGTGTCTGCTTTTGTTGTTTCACTCTTACAATGCAACAAAAAGTTGTAAAATTTTATTTCAGTGTCAATTTTGCTTTTGGAACATTTTGGTTCATGAAATTAAAAAAAATCTAGGAAGCACTGCAAATAGGATCTTAAACTTGTGAATCTTACTGGACTTTCTAATATTTACAAATAGCTAGATGTGGTCATCATTTAGCCAAAATGTTTTGGCATCATAAAGACTCAGACTTTAAATACTTTAAATGGGATCTTTGACTGTTCTATGAAAAGGACAAAGTTCAAGTCATGGAAAAAGGACATAAGCCTAAAGCCAACATGAATACAGGCAATTCATTTGAGTCCAGCAACTGGTGGGGTCCTATTACCTTTCATGCTATAAAACTTGAGAGGGGAAAAAAGAGAGAGATGTAACGGAAGTCAGAAATATAAAGAACAGGGTGGATATTGTTTGGATTTGAAGGTCAAGTATACAGGAGTTCTCTATCCTACTATAAAAAGTCTAGTTCTGAGCAGTCTCACATAGAAACCATTATTCATTTCATTGCCTTTTTGAAAATCTGACACAGTCATTGTAATATAGTCATCTATGTAAATCTGTGTTTATCCTAAAGATAATCAAAACACCACAGAAACCATATGGTTTTATTATAGAGAAGTGAACCATCATTTACAATTTTGATGTAAGTTTTCCCATCACTATCAGTACAACTCAAATAATGTTCTGATAGCAATTGCTACCAATGTCTCCCTTTTTTCTTCTTTTTTCAAATGATTCTACTTTAGAGATTATGATGAATTCAAGGAAAAAGGCAAATCTATTAATAAAATCCCATAAAGAAATAGAATAAAAATTATATTTGACTCATTACAAATAATTATGATTCTTCTCCCATGATTATTTGGTAGCATATTTTTATTATAGAAACTATCAATTATAATATCTTTTTTGGTAACATGTTATTACATTAAATATATATCTATTAAGTAAGCTTTATATATAAAAGTCTTGAATTTCATGAGACCCTACTTTGTGAAATAACATCACAAGAGAGTGCCATCAACTTATAATTGACAACATTGCTGCCTGAAATGGTGTGAATTGATATTGCCATCTATATACTTAAGCTTATTGTCTACATTGTCTTACACCATGTAATAATGATGATAATAATTAGCACTTACTGAGCACTATTTTTCTGGTTTTATGATTAGTATATCTTCCATTTTGTCATTAAGCAAATCATAAAAATACTAAATCATGTGGTGAATCTGGAATAAACAGAATGCTTATTTTGTTCCAAAATATGTAATTTATTTAAAAATGTTGGTTCTGAAATGACATCTCTACTTAAAATCCTCCATTTACTTCTCTGTATGGGTTGACGCAGCATGTAGAAGTTGAAGTAATGTCTCAACCATAGAAAAGCTGCATTATACCCAAAGAAAATTAATGCCTTTATAAGCTTTGATTTACTCAGAGTCACTGTAGTCAAACTGATTCTATAGAAATTTAGGTTGTTTTTTAAAAATAACATTTGCTGTTTGACTGAATATGAGCATAGGCAAGATATGAGAATGTAGAAAAATATTAAACATCTTATGCCATTGAATATTTACTTTGATTCCAATACTTGTTTATGTCATTGTAAAGTTTAAATAACAGAAACAGAAATAGAAAAGAAACACCTAAGATTCTGCAGGAGTAGATTCAAAGTTCAATTTATTTAATATCAATTGCAGCTGTCTACACTTAGGAAAAACAAAATCATAAATTCAAATAAGGAAAAGAGAACACTGAAGAATCTGAGAAATGGATTTAGAGAAAAGGTATCTGATTTTAACCCAGGTATTTTCACCTGGGAAAGTGATGATGTAACCTAAGCAATTTAGAATTTATATTGTTCACTGACATGAGGGTCTCCAAAAGACTCTTCTCTCAGTTGTGAAGCAGTATAAAAAAATTCCTGTTAGAGAGGAACATCTGAAGATGAGACAAAATTAAGTACCTCTGAAAGCAGTGGAAAACAGCTGCTCACCCTTATGCCAGGAAAATATTGTCCTTTTCTAATGACATCAGTAACATTTTTAAAAGTGTAGTTTTTCACAGTGATTTCATATGCAAGCCACCGAAGACTTCCCTAAGTTATTTGTCTGTAGAAACCAATAATTCTCACAAACCAATTTATCATATTCAACTTGGAACATATTAAATTGGATAAGTACTTTCATTTTCTGGATTTATGATATAGAAAGTCATTCCTTTAATTTTTTAAAATTGAGGATATATAAATTCGGAAACAAAAAAGAACACATTATTGTTCTTAAAATATTATTACATTTAATATCATTATATTAATGAATCAAAGAACATACTGCTATTCTTATTTATCCCTTTACCATACAAAATTACTGATGTTAACAAGTTAGTGGACTTAGTAAGATATGTAAAAATTGTTTTCAGTCTATTCCATCTGGACACTAGTTTACTAGATCCATTCAGGAAGCTCAAACATACAAATATTTAACCTCCTTATACAAATAGGGAATTTTTAATTGAGTGCTTACTAGGAAAATTATTGTTCTAGGCTCTTTACATGCATTATCTAATTTCGCCTTCCCAATACCACTTGGAAGATATATTATTAATCCCATCTTCCATAAAACTAAGGCCCAGAGAGCTTAAGGAACTTGTCCTAGTTTGCACGCCATTTGCACACCTACTAAATAAGCACTATGGTGATGTTCATGTTCTAACTTACGTAACTGAATGATTCCAAAATCTATAGCTATAGTAGTTATTTTCCTATAACCTCTTTCACTTGATGTTTAGAGATCCCTTACATAGTCTTTAAGAATTTCGGAGTAAAATCCACTCTTGTATCTTTCAAATGACTCTTCCATTGATTTATATCTGTATGTAATTTCCTTGGTTTAGGCTGAGCTGGCTTTTTTTATGTTGTTGTTCACCTGGCTACCTATGCTTTGGCCTCTCTGATACCGAAGTAGAATTATAGGTTTTAGAATTGGAAGGAAAGATGAAAGGTACCCATTTGATAAAGATAGCTCCTTAAATGACGAGTCAGCACTTGAACATATCCAATGCTATAGCCGCTGCCTTGGGTGGCAGCCCTTTTCCATCCTCACACAGCTCAGAGTACCTGAAATTTCAGTGTTATATTGACTCTGTGTAGCACTGATCCTTTGCAGTCATTTGGATGCCGGTGAAATGAATGACACTTAAATTCAGCTAACACATAGTGGATTATTTGTCTTTTCTCTCTGGAAACTAATAGCTCTCATTTATTTCAGCCATGACTCACATGAATAAAATGCTTTTAAAAAAATCTGTCTCTTTCTACCTCCCTTTCTTCCTTCCTTCCTCTTTCCCTTTCTTTTTTGGGGAAGGGGATGGGGATGGGTGAGGCCAGCCTAGTATTGTACCATTTCTCATGAAGAAATCAGAAAAGCGTTGGTAACAATTTTGTGAATAGGATGGGTAAATATATAGAAAGATAAATATTCAATTTAATATTTGTTGACTTGGTAATATAAAAAGAAACCATTTGAGTTGTGGATGATGAGCTATTAAGTATATATTTCTTGAAGGAATGTTAATTCTGGTAAATAAGCCATTTATACAAATGATTGCAATAATTGACAGTGTGATGTAAGTAATAAGAGCAATTTCAAGCAAAATATAAAAGGAAGCTCTATGAGAATTTCTTGGAGGTTGCATGTGAACCAGCTCTAAGAGTGGATACTATTGTGTCAAGGTACCATGTAGTTGTAGGAGTCAACAAAGGACAAAGGGTGGACGAGTACAGAGCATGTTTTCCTGCATAAGAGAGAATGTGAGTGGAAGAACTGGGGTAGGATCCAAACTTGAATGGTAGTACCTGACTTTTTATGTAAGTTAAAGAGTTTGAATTTTATCCTCTGTTAAAATCATATTTTATATGATAAGATAAAGAAGGTAGTAGGAGAAATAGATAAAGCAAGGTGATCTATCACACAGCTGATATGTTTCAGGGGTTAACAGTTGGGACAGAGGAAGGGTCTTCATTGCAGCTTTCTCTCCTTGGAAGGCACATTCTATACTTTGTGGATACTGATGAAAGTCTCCTACTAAATGTGCACTGGAAAATCTGAAGAAATGATTCAGGACACACAGTTTTGGAGAATCCTCAACATTTCTATACCATAGAGAAATGGATATTTAAGAAGGCCATTTATAAACAATTAGCTTTCTACCACAAAAGTGGGCTTACATTTGATGTTATTTTTAATCTGAAAATGTTTCTGTCACTTACGGTATAAGTCTAATGTGTAGTATTTGCCTATTCACAGCAAAAGCAAATTGGAGAGCAAAACAAGCTGAAAAATTGAGGTCATATGGTGAACAAGTTAATTCATGTTTTTATAAAAGGCTCAGCTCAGTTTCTCCATATGTATCAGCTCCAAATACTTCAAAGGATTTAGATGGTGAAGTTAATGATTTAATGATCAAAAGTATATATTCAAATTTTTCAATAAAAAGATGTCTCAAACAACCTAGGAGATTAAACTGGATGTTTCTCCCAAACTCTTCCAGGTTGGCCTCTATGCTCACCACTGTAGCTAATGGTGGGGAGCAAATGAAATCACTTTAAAAAGTCTTTGTAAGATTAAAGACATTCATATACAATATTGATCATTCTAATCCATTACGACATGCAAATAGATCCTGCAGACCAGTTTGTGTAGACAAGTTATTTCTTTCCATTTCTTCTTTTAAGAATGTGCCATCTTGGTTGGGAGAGGGGAGGAGAAGATGGGAAAATTCACACCTAATGGATACATTGCACGTTGTCTGAGTGAAGGACACACTTATAACTTGAACTCAAACTGTGCAAAAGCAAATTATGTAACCAAAATGTATGTTCCCCCATAATATTCTGAAAAAAAATACCATCTTGAGTATGAAATCAGCAAATGAGAATATAACTCCCATTTCAATGAAATGTAAAAATTTTGGTTCCTACATATTTCTTAGTACCATGAAGAATAAGCACTGATTGAAAACTATAACATGCAGTAGTCAGATTACCATGTATGAATAGTCTGTGCTCATGTAGGACTTCACGTTAATACCCAATGTTTTGCTTTGTTACCTTGCAGAAATGTTGGAATCCAACAATGTGATCACTTTCAATGGCTTGGCCAACAGCTCGAGTTATCATACCTTCCTTTTGGATGAGGAACGAAGTAGGCTGTATGTTGGAGCAAAGGATCACATATTTTCATTCAACCTGGTTAATATCAAGGATTTTCAAAAGGTATCTTTATTCCAATATATACACTTTGGTTATTTTGAAGTTTCTAAAGTTAAATAGAATTGTCTAGCTATTTAACAGCAAGATAATTGACAGAAAATTGTTTTGAATTAATATTATATCTTTTTAGATGCAAATAAAAATGATAAGTCAAAGTATGCAGTAAACCATAAAAATTATCAAAAGAGAAATCACAGTATTTTCAATAATCGTTGTAAGACATACTACCTTCCGCTTATCTTTTCATAATTATATCATTTTTCCTTCATAAAAGTAAATACTTGGACTATTATAGGAATACATCATAATTTGATTTCATGTACCATGTATATCTGCATATATAAATTTACATCTCTCTCTATATTGCCAGCAAACACTGGATTCTTCAAGCCATTACCTACATGCCTAATTTGTCATGCCACCTGTGTTTGTAAATAAAGTTTTATTGGCGCACAGGCACTGTCATTCATTTACGTATAGTCTATTTCTGCTTTCGTGCTACAATGGCAAAATTGAGTAGTTGCAACAGACGTCATCTGGACCACAAAACCTAAAATATTTACTATCTAGCCTTTTAAACAAAAAGTTTGCCAAACCCTTATCTAGAAAGTCAGTTTTTAAACCATCAGGTTTTTGCAAATGTGGTCATGTAGACAACACAGGACACCAACTTTATTCTCTATAGTGTTTCTAACTTGTTTCATTAAAAAGTTATACAGTTTGAAAAATAAACACAGATTGATAAATTAGTAGAAATTATGCTACTAAGTCCACATGTACTCTAAGTCAACCATTTTTTTTTCACAGTCAATAATTTCATAGTTAGCTGAGGAACAAAGGTCTTTAGACAATAGCTTTCACAAGAGTATCAGGACAATATACATTTTCAAATACATTCACTTCAGTATCTATATTAATTTTGCTTCATAACAGTGAAGGCTTTATAATTGTGTCCCTCAACTCCTCATAAGCTATCATTGATTGGGTTATCATTTTAGAAAAAGTGACAGAATTTTTAAAACCATTTGTTCTGGTTGGAGAATATTGCTTGTGAGATAAAATAAAGGTTTAAATTTAAAGCTGATTCATATCTTTAACAGAGCATAGCACTAAACCTAATACTTTTTCTTTTCTTCCATTACTTGAACACTAAAAATCTGACCATATGCATAAATAAATGTGATTCATCATATATAGTCATATAAAATGGCAATGTATTTATGATACATTTCAGAATTGATATGTGACAACCTAAAAAAATCACCCTGGATATTTTTTTTCTGATTTTTCAATTTGATTGACTTCTAAACCACATCAGATGATAGCAATAAATGCTTAAGGTTAGCTTTTGTCTGAGAAAACTAGTTATTCATTTGTTTTTCTGAAATGATAAAAGTATCGACCTTAGAATCTTTGAGAAGTTCATCAAATAAAGAGGTTTTTTTGTTTGTTTGTTTATCGGAAGGAAACCATTCTTTTATAAAATGAATGTAAAACTCTGTTGATTAAGGAATTTTATATATTAATTTTAGGAGATTATGTTAGTTAAAATTGTTGATATTTATAACAATGTATTACTGTGAAATTCATATATAGATCTACAGATAGACAGTAGATGAGCACAAATTATCTCAGACTATATATTTAATTTATTTAACATTTTTCTGTGAAATAAATTTTTGAATTGATCAAGATATTCAATTTTTTATAAAACTGAATTGAAACAAATTATAATATAAAAACCTACTATTTTATAGCTGAGAAAAGTCCGATAGCCATTTTTACACTCAACATATATCATCATAAAAGTTGGTATCTTTTATCAACTAGCCTTGTACTAAATATATTTTGAATTAATGAATTAATTAAAATATAAGGGACTTGCCCAATGTCATAGTGTTCTTGTTATAGCTCTTGCCCTTGAATTTAAAACCATTATTCTAATAATAGAAGACACAGTTGTAGTTTTAAAACATCCTATTACAAAGAGATAATGTAATGTTATCACATTGTTTATAAGAATGAGCCCAATTTACTTAAGAATTTATTTATTTATGTATATTTGGTATGTTTTAATGTTCTTTTTAGCCTATCAGCTTTTTCCTAAGTATCTATTATTGTGGTAAATTCTGTAGGGGATGTTATGTCATAAATAACTCTTCTTGATGATCTTATAAGGTATCAGTAAAGGTAAGATGTGTGCTCTTAAAGGTAAATACTAGGCAAATTCCTATTAAGGCAAAAACACATTTTCAGGTTTGGTAGAACCATAGAAAGACTCTTGACCTTGATAAAAGATTGTAATATCTTTAGAGTATAAATGTTTATTATAATTAAAAATTTTAAAAATTATAAAAGCATGCGGAAGAGGGGCTGTCTTGAGTAGAAGCATGGAGGCATAAAGAAGAGAATGTGCAAAATAGATTATGAAGTACTTTAGAAATGATGATAAGAAATTTAAATTGTTAACTGAGTAATGTCTGAGCAAAGAAAAAAAAGAATCCCAATAATCAACAAGATAACAAATCCAACCAAAATGTTAGTAATTACTCTTTATGGAAATGGATACTGTTGGAAAAGGCTATTAAATTTACATTTATTTTTGTTCCACTGACTTAAACTTAGTCTCATTAAATTGCCCTCCAAAAGAGCCTTTGTACACAAAAATTTATTTTACTTATGTTAGATTTTTAAATTATTATTATTATTATTTACTATGGAACTCTAGAAAGTTTACAGTACAGACCCCTCTAAGTATGAGAACATTTAGCATAAATTTTATAAAAATAATGTTTATTAATATTTAACAGAAGGGAGATCCACAAAATAAGGCCCATGCTGTCTGAAGAACTAACAATCAAGAGCTAGGAAAGTATGAGAAAACAGCTTGCCTTTAAAAAAAATATATATATATATATATATATATATATATATAACCTCTTACATTATAAACTTTAAATAAGAATAGATCACCTAGCCTTTCCATAGCCAATGTAAAGATAGAACTGTAGAATGGGACTGCCCAGTAATTGCTCTAGAAATTCAGGAGTCAGAGTGTAACGTTAATTGTAAGGGTGATAGATTTACTGATCTGGAATGCTTTTACGTGGCTACTTTGTAAAAAGATATATGTGAAAAAGAAAGCACATGTAACAAAAAGAATACTCAAATTAACAGCTTAATGGTAAAAATGAAGGTATACCCAGGATTTTTTAGAGCTTTTATAATTTTGACATGGACCTGAAATGCATTTATAAAGTCATCATATGTCATTTCAATATGTACCAGATTTTTGTTTATACTTGTGTTATATTTTGTTTTTAATTCCCTAGATTGAATATAGCAGCATTTGCCCAAGTTTATGACCATTTACATTGAATTATCTGGAGGTTCCTAAATGAATGATAATCAGTCTTGAGACTAAAAGCTTTCCAGCAGACATGAATGATTAATTGCCACCATTTCTGGATTTCTCTTTTATATATGACATGTTTCCCCTGAAATTAACTAATATTACTAGAAGAGAAAGATGAGTAAAACAGCAATAAATTATTCTGCCCAATATAGTTAGGAGTCATTGGAATTGCTTAGGGGATTCTATATTAAAATTTTATATTAAAATTTAGATGAGAGATTTGGATTAATATTGTCTAGGGAAATGTATCCACTGTCCTCCAAGCCACCACTAACATCTTGGCTCATCTACCACCGTCACTGTATTCACACAATATGGGACTCGTTGGAAGGGTGAAAAACAAATATTAAGAATGAAAACATGAACAATTATTTCTAAACTAGTCTACATTTAGCCCACATTAGAGACCGTGATTTTTTAGAGCTATTTGCCTTTTAAATCTACCTTTATATCTCAAAAATATAAAATGCTACTTTTAACAATTTTCCTTGTCCAAAAAAAAGGAAAAAAAGAAAAGATTCCTTTCTAAGATGGGTTTTTCTAATGCTTTTAGTTGCTTAGTCTAGCATGTCATCATGCTGAGATTTGGATGAGGGAAATAGATCCAGAATACCCAAATGTTAAAATTTCAGAATCACTATTTCATAATAAAGACTAATTTAGAAAACTGTGAGCCATGTTCTATGACAATTTTTACCTCTTTTCATTAAATTCTCACATTTTCTCAAGATGATCTGTCTCTCAACTTGTGTGGCAGTTCTTTCTACCCTACGCTGCTTAGATCTATTGTCTATATCAATTCCTCTCTCTCAACTTTATACACAACAAAGGCTAAATAGGTAGATAGAGAATGAATGACTCAAGTCCGTGCTAATGCCACTGGAAAGCCTAAAATGAAAGGTTCTTGCCACATAATGCTTTATGGAACCTTCATTACTTCAGTTGTCCCAACCTCATCTAAAGGACTATACAGCGTTGACTCTCTTAGAGAGCTTAATTGGCATATTGTTTTGTCTTTGTCCATAGATTGTGTGGCCAGTATCCTACACGAGAAGAGATGAATGCAAGTGGGCTGGAAAAGATATCCTGGTAAGCATCAGTCTACAAATTATTATACAGGTTGAATAACCTTTATTAGAAATTCTTGGGACCAGAGTGTTTCAGATTTCTGATTTTTTCAGATTTTAGAATGTCTGTATCTGTATAATAAGATATGTTGCAGATGAATCCCAAGTCTAAAAATGAAAGTTATTTATGTTTCATATACATCTCAATACACATAACCTGAAGGAAGTTTTATTTTTCCCTTGAGAATGCTGAAGAAATTGTGTATTATGCTCCTGCATTTTGACTGTGACCCATCACATGAGGTCAGCTGTGGAATTTTCCACTTGTGGTGCCATGTATGTGCTCAAAAATTTTGGTTTTGGAGTATTGTAGATTATGGGTTTTTGAATAAAGGGTGCTCAGCCTATAGTAATTACGTAAGTAATTCATTATTCTGTCATTTATTTTTGTTCAGTGTTCTATTAAATACCATGTTTTACTTGTGGACTTAATCACTGAGAAAAAAATAATACTATTCAATTCTGGAAGCATTGACAGATTTATGTAAAGAAAGTGTATAACAATAATATTCCTAAATAAATGAAAAATGTAGTCCCTTTGGAGATTTATATATGCAAAAGATAATTAACAAAATATAATTTTATGGCATATATACTTATATTCAATAAATCGACTCCTTTGGCAAGTTGATTTTCATATGTTAATTTTTCTTGAATTCTTCTTGAATGATACATGTTTCTGTTTCTGAGTCTTGATTAAATTACTTCTCTCTCTTTCTTTCTGTTCCTTCCCATTCCTTTTCCTTCATTTCTTTCCCTTTCCTCTCCTTTTCTTTCTCCTTCCTCATTCCCTCCTTTCTTCCTTCTTTCCTTCCATGCACTCATTCCTTAAATAAATATGGATTGAAAAATGACCAAGTAACAGGCATTGTCCTAAGCACTGTAGAACCAAAGATGAGTAGTGAGCAATCCCTACAGTGGTTTTACCATTGTAAAAAGATAGAGACCATTTTTCCTAAGGTAAATTGTCAGTAAAATTAAGTGAGCTTAATTTTGAGGTATAGCCAAGGATTTGCATAGATCATGCAAAGTAATTATAATCATTTACATAAATTAATTAAAATGAATTACAAAATTAATAATATACTTTTATATTATTTATGTTTTATTGACATTTTGGGATGTCTAAAACACTAAGAAATAATTTTAAAAGTTTTGTCTCTGTTTCAAAGTATTAGCATTTAAAAGAAATTTATCCTATGTATTGCCTAAAGACATAAATCTATCTGCATATATGTGCATAGAAATATAGATATTTTCAAGGGACAACCTAAATGATTTGTAGCAACTACCTAAAATGACGTGTAAGTTTAGGATTTAGAGTTGGAATTGGAGTTCCTGGGAAAAGAATGCCTCAATCTAGTAGCAATGTTGGCTATAGGTGAAAGGAATTAGATAAAGGAGTACAAGGTACAGGTATTCTGCATTTGTAATACCTATTTATTTTAGCAAACATGGGGAATTCATCCTTGAAAATCACATATTAAATGTAATAATTATGTTAACAAATATTCATGACACTTGTGAAAGATGGCAAGGTGATTTGTACTATCAAATATTATTCATTCTATCTAACTATCTAGCTATGTTTTTGCACCCATTAACCATCCCTACTTTATCTCCCCGTCTCCCCACTATTTCTCCCAGCCTCTGGTAACCATCATTCTACTCTCTGTCTACACGAGATCAATTGTTTTTAATATTTAGCTATAATCGACAATAAGTTAGGGTATACTTTACAATAACTAAAAGAGTAGAAGTGGAATGTTCCTAACACAAAGAAATGTTAAATGCTTGAGGTGTGATGGATTGCCCAATTACCCTGATTTAATTAATTTACATTTTATGCCTGTATCAAAACATCACATTTACCCTACAAAGATATACAACTATTAATATTATGTATCCATAATAGTTAAAAAATTAAAAAATAAATAAATTTAACAAAAAGGATGGTAAGGCAGACTTTATTCAGGGGGACTGCTACAGTGGAATTTTGTAGTAGCAGGGGGTGACAGAGCTCAAATCTGAATACAAAAACAAGTGATTTATAGCCAAGACAAAGGGTGGGAATTAGTGGATGGAAAATTACTCAGAAGGAACATCAGGGGTATTGAGGATTCTGGCTAAATTGGTTTGACAGCATTATTACTGAAGGCAGGCCAGGGTGATAGTTATTGACAATGGGGAGTAAGGAATTTGATCACATATCAAGGGTGGGTTATATTTTCTCAACTGACCCAGCAGGATTCTTGTAAACCTGTTCTAAGCAGAGATGCATGCAGAAACCCAAAATTAAAGGCCACCATGAGAAGAGAGTTCAGAAGAGTCTGACTAGAACTAGGTCAATTGTAAGTCACATTACACCTTCATAGTACAACAGATATTTTTCTGGTAATGTAACTATCAGTGGACCAAAAACAGTGTGTTCGTCTATCAAATTTTATACTATCCAAAACTGAAGCATATGTTGAAACAGTTGGAAAGGAATAAATATAAAATGCTATGAAGTAGGAGTCCAAAGAGGTTAAATTAAATGTACTGAGCAAGTACCTTAACTTTCTTTCAGCTTTAGTATCCTATATATTAAATGGGACAATACATATATTATTAATACAATTGTGGGAAACAAGCTTAATAGTTTTTGTAGAAATTGTTTATAAAGTAGAAAACCACACATGTAAGGCCAAAAGCGTAACTGAATACACAAAAATTTTATTAACATCAAAATGCCATAGTTACTATTGACAAATTATGTTGAAAATCTTCAGTGTGATGATAGGCGAGGATGAATAGAAATGGCTGTCTTACCTGTATACATCTGTTACTTTTAAGAACACAGACTTCCCCCTTTCTATTAAAGTCTAAAAGGTGAAGACAGAGAAACTTAACAATTATAGACAATCTTTCCTATACTAAGCACTATGATAATTTTCATAGCATTTTTAATGTAGTTTTAATAATAATGATCAGGAAATAAAATGATTACTTCCATTTCCTTGATCAGGAAATAAAATGATTCAGAACATTCATCAAAAATCTTTATATTAAATTTTTTTTAATGTTATGGCTACTATGCTAGAAGTTGAGATGAAAATTTCTGTGTCTCTGATGATGTTTTTGATGTTGATTAGAATATTTGGATTTGAACTTGCCCATTTACACACAAATAATTAATAGATTTGAGCAAATATCTTACTTTTTCTGGATCATCAAAAGTGTGAGTAGAATAATAATCACCTCAAAGAATTTCTGTAAGGCTCAAAGGAACACAAATGAGATTATTATAGAACTGTAATATTAACTATTAACAATATTAATGATACAATTATTAACCATAATTCTTATTATTGGTATCTATAATAAAGTTGAATGGACAATTTTTAAGTGAAAATATTGTTAGTGCAATTAGTTTGGTACTCTTTACTGATCACAACCACTGCAGTGTTGCATTGTTCTAAATTTGATTTGATCTGAAATGGAAGGTAATAATCATATTTACCTACTTATCTCTAAAATCATCTGGATATTATAATAAGCACTAAAGTCAAGTACTAAGCATATTTGATTTCATGATTGAATCAGCTCAATTACTGAGATAGCAGAAATTTTTGTGTTTGTGATTTCCATAATTATTCACCTCAATGCATTTCTCTCATCTTTTATGGAACTCTCCCTCTCTCTCCCTTTCTCTCTCTCTCTCTGTTATTAATCCTGAAAGATGAGGGATTCTGGTGTTAGTCCAGATGCAGGTAGTTCAGCAGCTGCAATAAATTCATGATCCACAGTGCCCTACATATAAGGTAATCACTTAATGATGACTTCAGAGGTATCCTTTCTAAGAAGAAGGGTTGCTTTATTATACTTTCTATGCTTACTAAAAATGCTTATGGATTTTTAAAGGAACTAAAACACAGAGTTTGGTAAATCTGATACAGTGGCATGTGATCATTTCATAGCACCTCATTATAAAATTCTTAAATTATACCTCATATGTTATAAGTGCATTAAGAGTTATATATTTTTTAAAATTCAATGGTATGATAATATTAGTCTTATTAATCTTTTATAAAATCAATTAATTAATGTAATGTTGTATAATATTTGGGCTTTTGTGTTTCTTTATATTTTGCATTAAATCAATTCTAGATTTTGAATTTTCTTCATTAATATTTAACAAAGGAAACACAAGAGTTTTTATATATTTTGTTTTAAGGAAAAATGTATTTTCCCTATAGCTTTACTTAACATTAAAGTATATTTCATACTATTTATCTGGTAACCCATATTTTTCTTTTAATGTTGCTTTTCATTAGTTTTTATTCAAGATATATTTTATACATTTAGAATTTTATTAAGGTTCATTTTATGTTTCAGTTAACCTCATTTAAGTAATATTGCAATTTACATATTCAATGCACTTAAATAGGATGCATAGCATTCATTGGTTCTTTTTGAACTTCAATTTATTAGGCCTATTTTTTGTTTTGCATTTCTTTCTTAATATATGATTTTAGAAATAGCTATCAGATGACCTCCTGGGATTTATTTCTTAATAAACATGAGAAAATAATAGCATTATTATTTTTAACAATGATTTAAATTACCAATAAGAAAGAAATAGTAAGAAGAAGGAAGTTCTTTTTAAATTCAACACCTGATTTGCAAAGTGACACATGGACAGGTTTGATGGAAATTCTGCACTGTTATCTTGAGTAAATAATAGTTGTGACTTATGGGCAATAATTCTTTTCAAAGAGCTCTTGTAATGTTGAAAAGCACAAGAATGAGGCTTGAGTGGTTTTTGTAGCCATCAGGGCTCCAAGATAGAATTGTGACCAAAATAGGAACTGACCTGAACATTTATAGTAAAGTAAACTAACAACCCCCTTGTGTGTTCTCTCTGGTTTCTAAAGCCTGGGTTTACCATTTCCCTATTGGTTTCCTCAAAAAGTCCACTGCAAATGAAGTGTTTTTAAACTAATCACGGGGGGAGTGCTGTTTTCTTAGCATTAGATTCAGACGCAAGGATACAATAGGAAAAGTCAGGCCAAGACACTAGCTAATTTCATTTCTCCAGAGTGGGTCATTCTTAAGTCTGGTTAAGGGAATGCTTCATTCCTATGGCTAAGACAGCACAGTTACTGGGAAGTCAGCACATGCCACTGGACTGAACCTGCGTAGTTCCTGTGTCACTGAGAATGTTTTCATACAGGAAAGAGAACCTTCTCACCATTCTCCCATGCAGCTGAGACAATACAACCCATCACTACTCTCTGCTCAGTTTTGCATCAAACACATACATTAAATCAGCAACTGTAATTTGTGCAGCTGTTCCACAAAGAATGGACTTTGTGGTAAAGAGGGAATCTACAGCCTGAGACACAGGCTCGTGCTCTCTCTCTCTTTCTCTGGATGGATAGACGATAGATAGATAGATACAGTGTGTGTGTGTGTAAATAAGATGTGTGTGTGCATACAGATAATGACATTTCTAAAAAGATCATTAATCTAAATATATTTTTACTTTGTAGAAGTGAATATATAGAATATATAGAATATAAAACATATCGTCCTATTGATATGACTTTTTTACTTAATGTAGGTTCTGAACCTTTACATTCCTATGGCATTTCTAATATTAAATGAGTGAAATACTCAGGAACTTTTCCATTGCTGCTACTTGAGTAGTTTTTTGTTTTTTTTAAAAAAAATGTAATACAGTATATAATACTATTGGATAAAGACTCTGAATAAGAAGATAAATTCAACCCAGATATCTGTATTCTAACTGCTATTATCCACCTTTACTCTCATTTTTGATATTTTTCTAGTGCTTAAAATCCACTTTGTTATTCACAATAACACTTCTATTGAAGGATTAACTTCCTTGACCCCGTTTTGCAAATGAAAACTGAATACATGCTAAGCTGGTAAAAGAATCTGTTTTGAATCAATAGCTCTCTGAATCTTCTTTGTTTATCCTACTAAACCATCTCTCTTTGCACTAAATTTCAATAAAACCAAATGGCAACCGTATGACTGTTAGAAATATTTTGAATATCGTTGGAAATCAAAATTTCAACCATCTGAGAGGAACAAAAAAAAAAAAGCAGATTCTCATAACATTCTGATTCTTGGATACATTTCAAAGTGTAGTCACATGTACCTGAACTTTGGGACATTTTTTAAATTCTTGAGGGATTTATTTTTATATTTTTGTCCTTAGTGGTTGTTCATTTTAATACTGTGATATATTATATCATATCCATCACCTTTACCGTGGCTCAAATTGCAGGACCTCAACAACACTAATTTTTGCCAACTGAATGCAATTGAGAATTTAAGGCTGCACATGCATTTTAAGGTGCAGTATGTTCCAAAATACCCACGACAACCCTTGAATTTCATTACCTTTTCAAAAGTCAAATTGGACAAAGGTCAAAATTGATTTTTTAATTTTATTTTAAGTACATCAAAGCATGATAAAAATTTATTAAGTGGAAACAGAATTACCTTCAAATTTAGGAGTCTACAAAAATCATAAGATTTCATTAAATCTCAAATTCATTATGTATAATTGTTGGAAGACAATTTTTCATGAGTCTCTCACACTTCCTCACATCTTATGAGCAGGGGCATGGACTGCCTTTGTTGCAGAAACTATATTTTAAGGATGTTTATATAGTTAAGAGCCTTGGAAGATAGTGTCTCCCTCTTAAGCAAAAGGCTGGTTTGCAAATAGCCTTGGGAAATAGAAGCAGTGTCTCTCTCTGGAGCACAGGACAGGTATGCTAACTATCCATTATAATGAACACCTTCAAAATCTACAGGCCAGCGTGCTGTACCTATTAAAAAATATTCAAATTCTCTCATCCAAGGTTCCTATCCTATAATACAACTCACAGTATATGTAGGTATCACTGGGCCCTCTTCCCACTGCCTGGTGGAAATAGCACAAAAAATGCTGGTCCCCTGACTACTGCTATTTTTGTGAGTAGTAAAGTCCTTTATATGTGACCCCAGAGCCACATATCTTCTGTCAGTGTCCTTGAAAGCGTGTCAGGCTAACTTGTTATCTTACGAGTAAGGTCAAGTTCCAGACCCTTTACAGTTTTTGACAATATTGATTATAATTTTTTGTGGACATTCTAGGTGATCTCACAAATGAAAGACTATGGTCTATTTATTAATTTTTAAATATGATTCCCATGATGAAATTTGATGATACTTCAGTTATACAGATAACTGATTTTTTATGAAAGCCAGAACGATCTTATTTTATTAAAAGTCACAGGAATGAGTATATATTTTCACATGCATGTTCCTGTGTATGCCTGTGTATTTCTGCTTAGAGGTAAATATCAGGCAAGTTGCACTGAATGATTAGAGTTTAAATTCAGCATTCAGAAGTAATAATAACAGCTAACACTTTTGAGAGCTTACTATAGACCTGATCTTGATCTAAATGCGTTTCTAATATTAATTCATTTAGGTGACTCATATTTGGTAACAAGTAAATTAAACATTTTTTTCAAAATAATTTGAAAAACCAATTGTGTTAAGTAGAAGATATATGACACATAAAACTTTGTCATCAAATTTATTTTATCAATTAGGCATTATTCATATTTTAGATAATATACTTTACTAATAAAGCAAAATAAGTTGTTATTTATTATGTCTGAATTGCCATGAACCAAGTTCCAGATATATATGAACTTCATTTTTGGGGAAATTTTTAGGTTCAGAATAAAAATTTAAATGAATTTTAATTGTTTATTTGCAAAGTAGGGCTAGCACTTAAAATAGAGACATTTTATAACAACTTTCAGAAGATTTGGGATGTTTGAGTTGTGTTCATTTTATTGCGAAGTTCAACTGTACCTTTAAGTGGCTGAGATGAAGGTCAAATATTTGGCATTGGTTACCAAATTATTATTTAGATTTGACTGGACACCATAATTCACCCATGCTTCAGTTTATATACTTTTAGAATATGGTTAAGTATGTTATGCTCTGCAAGGTTCATTATCATGACTTGGACAGTTCCTCTGGGAAAAGGATTTGGGCCAATGTCTTCTGACTTCATAGTTAGCAAGTTGATCCAAGTCCCCCTGACATGTAGTTTTTTACACTTGTCTTTGGTATGCTGTTTATTTAGGTGCTTACTAATATTTGTAAATGGATTTCTACTCATTTCTGAAGTACATTGACCATCATATAATATATTTAACACGAACTTTGGGAATATTTTCCTTAGAAATATTTGCTCTGTCTCAAGACAAATATGTTGTGGTCAACTTTTGATTGCTTTTCTTTAATTTGATTTGGAAGCAATAAAAAGTCATTTGTAGCAATAAAGAATCACCTCCTTCTTATGTCCACAGGGCATCATGAAAATTTCCTAAAGTTTTGTTTGTATTATTTAATTTTAATATATATCTACATACGCATCGTAATAGTTGTAAGGGAAACAGTGCAAAATTACTCATCTCTAAAAACTTGACAGTATTCCTGGAGACTGAGAATCTTAACATTGTTTTTGGCTTTAAGTGCAGAAAATTCTTGAAGCTTTTCATCATTATATTCCTAAATTAGGTGCTGCATATACTGTACTATCTATACTATTATATAGTATTAGTATTAAATATAGACCATATGTATGCATAAGTGTGTGCATATATTTATTCCCTACGTCTTCAATGCTAAAAGAGAGGGATTTTTAGTATTGTGATTGAAATAATACCAAAATTAATACACTTTATTGATTTTAGAATTTAATAAGCATTTCTAAATTAGACACCATTGATACATAGAAGTAAACAAGATTATTGATGAATGTTCTTGAGCATGTGCATGTGTTTTTTTAAATAGGTCAAATCCATGTTCTCCTTGTATTATGTATCACAAGAAGCTATTCTGCAGTAGTAAGGCATATCCTTTTGTCAGTTAGGGTCTATCAGAGACCAGCTGTGTGAGTGATATGGAAAAGGGGATTTATTTTGAGAATTAGACCTTATACAATCATGGGAGATGATGAAGATACCTATGGAAGGTGATTACCTCTAACACAGGTAGTAGGCTTGACGTGGCTGTAGGTAACCAGAGATGACATTAGGGAAGAGAAGCTGGACATACAGTGGGAAGAGCAAGTACAAGCTGGCAGCCACAAGGGCAAACAATGACTAATACGTGCCTTTCACTACCTCCAATCTTCTTTGGGCCGATTTGGGTGACCTAAAGTAGAACCTTGTGCCTTTGCCATGGAGCTGCACAAAGATCAGGACTAGGCCTTGTAGAAGATAAAGAGTAAGATATGGTAGAAACCAGAGGAGCTGCAGGCCCAGGTACTGCCCCGTGCTGACTAAGTGGCCAGCAGTTCAGAACAACCTGGAGAGTGTTATGGTTGCAGCTTAATCTATGGCTCCCAAATCTCATGGAAATTTTTTTTTATAGCCAACCTTAACCAACCTACAGGAAAGAACTCTAGCAGATGTATTTCCATCTTATCTAAGTTAATACAGTGCAATTCCATCACAAATATTGACAAATAAGTGCTGTCTTTGCTGTTTTATTGAGACAATGAATCATGGTATTCACCACTTTGATAACAATAGTGATTATAATTTATAGTCCTTCACTGTTAGAGGACTGGAGTTTCATGAAAATTCTAATGAACAACACATAATTTCTATTTGTAACAGAAATGGGCATAGATTAATATTCAAAATCAATTTTGTCAAATTTACTTATCCTTAGCACCCAGTGTGTGCTTAAATACTGCTAACTATATCCTTAGAAAGACTGAACAATTCATTGAGTTCTCGGCATAATGTGTGGAATGGCATAGTGTATTGGAATAGTAAAGTAGAATGGAATATTGTGAGAGTTAAGCAGTTATGAAAATATCCAAACCAATAGAGACGGTTGATTATTTTAAGACTAGGATAACCAGGTACTTATTAATTAATAAGTGCTAGGCATCATGCTAAGTACTTCACATGGATGTGTCATTAATCCCATTTCTCATTAAGGAGACTGAGGCTCAGAGATTCTAAGTAACTTTCTGATGGTCATACAGCAAACGAAAGATGCCTGAGTAATTCTAACCCATGTCTAGCTTTAAAGCATAAGATTAATACAAGCAACTACCTCCATGCTATTTCTACTTTATCATTAGGACCTTATTACTTTTGCTCTTGATGTTTTCTTAAACTTTTTGAAAATACTTTTCAAATCAGAAGACCTAAGAATAAGTAATATCTTCATTAAATATTATGGAAATAAATTTCAAAAATCCAAAGTTCCAAATTTTAATTGTATTCAGAAATTATTTCTACAAGTTAATACATGTATCTGTATATATGTATGTGTATGCATATATATGCACTCATATATGTATGTAATAAATTTAGGAAGATTATTACATATGGATATTATTTGAACATATATTCAGTAAAAATATTCCAGAAAAAAATGAAATTTTCGTGAATTTTCTTCCTAATATTTAGGATGTACAAAGCAGAAGATCATAACTTGGCTAATTAAGGACAAAAATATGCTATCATATGTGTTGTGTTGGCCAAAATATTTTAAGCAATAATAATTTAATTGTCTTTTCATTAAGCAGTGTGGGTCCTCCAATAACCCACATACTCATTGCCTCTTTAATGTTTGTATTACTTTGTTAAGGCTATCATAATAAAGTACCACGTACTGGGTGGCTTAAACAGAAATTTATTTTCCCCGCAGTTCTGGAGGCTAGAAGTCCAAGATCAAGATGTCCGCAGTGTTGGTTTTGCCTGCGGCTCCTCTCCTTGCCTTACAGATAGATGCCCAGACTCTTGCTGCCTCTCTGCATGGCTGTCCTTCTGTGCACTCATGCTCCTGATGTCTCCCTATATGTCTAGTTTTTTCTTCTTATAAATACACTAGCCAGAATGGATTAGGGCTCACCCTAAGGGCCTGATTTTAACTTAGTGAGCCCTTTAAAGGCCCTATCTTCAAATACAGTCATATTCTGAGGTACTCAGGGTTAGGGCTTCAAAGTATAAATTTATTTTATGACAGAATTCTGCCCATGACAGGGTCTTGTAACTCTGCTTTGATATTTCATTGACACTTCAAGAACCTGACTTATTTTCAGCCCTTTTTATACTGTAAACATTCTTTTTTCCTAATGTTCTACTTTTTAAGCCACTTTTAAAGCAACTAAACTTTAAGCCACCAAGAAAGCAAAGAAAAAAAGTAAACATGTAGAATATGCCGTAGGCACTTGCTTTTGAATAAGTCTGATATATTGGTTTCGATGTTACAAATATTTAACTTAGTTAAGGAGTCTCCAATTATCAAAAGATATGTTAAGAGAATGTTTTATATTATCAACTACATAACAGTCTTTAGTACTTTGGACATTACGGACTGCAACCAAAAAAAAAAAATTTTGATAATTAGGCAAGGCAGACGGTAGAACTGAGGTGGATATGAACGAAATCAAGCATTTCTCTACACTATGGGCTTCAATTTTGCTTTCCTTCCCCAAGGCTACACCTCATATACAATTAAGGATGCAGTTCATCTTTCTTATTTGAATAATGGTTACGATATGACAAAGGCATATGTGTTAAATATGTTAAATAATCTTATCCACAATAAATTTCTTTAGACTGTAACTCATCCTACTTGATGTAAATCAATGACTTGGTTGCTTTAAGACAATGAGCACTAAGTATTTGGCACCTTGCATAAAATTGGAAACCACAGACTACAATTTTTGAAATCAGAGTAAGGATTGTGACTACTTATTAGTTTTTTTGGTTTGGCAGAAAACGCATTTAGGTAGATTTCACATAATATTTTATAATTGTCTGTGTTCATTGGAATATGAGAAGAAGAAAGGTTATGCTAGGTGCATAAAATGGACCACAAGCAAATCATGCTTATGAATGGTACAAATATGAAGATTGGTTAGATTGATAGTAAGATATAAAAGAAAACATAAGCCTAAAATTAGATATTATGACCTTCTATCAAAGCTCCTTCAAACAGTTGAAGAGAACCCCAGTGGTCAGCTTTTGCAAAAATTATCAATGGTAGTGCCTGTGTGTATAATCATTTTGACTGAGTTGGAAGGTCTCAAGTGATTTGAAGAAGAAATGTTTATAGAATATTGAACAATATTTCTAGAACTTCAAAACAAATAGTCTTTCTAGAGAGTGAAGCAGTCAAACGGGGCATTTAACTGAAATGAGCATTTAAGGAAAATGATTTGGGAACCTTGTACAGAGATTCTTCGTTTAATTTATCACATCATTCAAGTCACTTTACAATTTATTTTTCAGTTATCATAGGTTTAATGGTGATAAAGTTCAATTAACATGAATATGCTTATGTACCTAAATAACTACCTATAAGGTAACACCAACTTTTTGTCTTAGTTGAATATGTAATTTTTTAAAAAAATCTCTGAAATTAGTTTTAAAAAGCATGAACATGGCAAGATTGGCTGGTTTTATTATGCCATTATTATTCTAAATAGTGAAGGTAAGAATGTCTCCTAAAATGGACAGATCAGCTTACTCCCCAATTTAAAAGGTATATGTTAAAAAAAAATTCCAAGTCACAAATTCAACATTAGATGGATATTATAATTACATGTGGTTATATCTCAGTTTTGTTAGATATGCTTTTTCAACAGCCTTTAGTGAATAATGAAGTATTAGGAAGACATTATTATTGATGATTGGATCACAGCTGTAATAGCACAATGTTAAAAGAAAAAAAGACTAAACATTATTGCCAGATAAGTATGGAACAACTTAAATAGAGGGAGGGATATAGTGAGTGACAGGAACAATCTCACAGATTACTGCTTTGGCACGAAAATTCGAGTATTCAGCTAGCTTGCCAAATAAATTGACCAAAGAAAAAGAAAGTCAACAGATAAACTACAGGAATTAAGCTTATTAATGGGTTTTCATGCATAAATGTATCCACCCAGCATGATAGAAAAGGATTTCCTTTGCTTTCCCAGCTGCTAGAATATATATTAAAATATTTCTACATAAACTGCTGTTAGCATAGAGATTTTTTTTTCTTTTTAAATGAATTCTCACTGACCTGTGGCAATGCTATACTCTACCCATTCATTTTGGACTGATTTATATTTGAACCAGAACAAGTTGTTTGATTTAATCATGAACTGAATATATTTGAATAGAGATTGTTCATGTTCACAAGTCTTCTCTCCTTTTTTCTCTTCTCTTATTTAGAGTAAAATTTCACTGTTCCATCCATAATTTAAGAACATGCAAGGAGGTAATTGGAATTGGAGGTAAATCATATTCTTTTGTAGAAAGTCTAATTATCGGAAGTTAGTTAAAAACACCTCAATTCTGTTTTAATTTTCATGCATGGAGCAGTTGTTTTGACAGATGGATGGACTTTATTTTTGTAACCGTCCAGGAAAAGTCTGTGCAACACAGTCTAATCAGTGCTACATATCTGTAATGTTTGTTTTTGAATCACTGTGTTTTTGGCTTCTATATCTTTTTCTAGAAGTAGACACTTTTTTCTAAATTTGTTTTTCAAGGCTAATATTTTTATGCATAATTCCTCTATCCATTTGATCTGAAAAGACTAGAAACCCTTTAAAAAATGTAAATGGTTTTTCACTTAAGGATGCTGAATCATTGTTCCTCAGGTGTGGCCTTGGGTTTTACTTACTTTTACTTCTAAGCTAATAATTTATAATGCTGTTGCTCTGGAGTAAATTTCAGTAAAGTAACAGGTCAATATGATTGCCTGACTCTCAGGAAGCCAACTTGTTGCTAAACTTGTCTTTGTACATCAACTTAAATTCCAAAAAGGATCAAGGTTTGAAAAATGAATTCATTCTGAACTGATTCCACTCTCTCTTTATTACATTGTAAATCCTCCAGTGCTGAGCAAAGCAGTGCAGTAGTTTAAGGCCAAAAATTACATTACATTCTGAGTTTAAGAATCGTCATGGTTCAAGGAAAGGTCAGAAACACTCTTCTTCTGCCTCCCTAGAGCAGAAATGTGTGAAGTGTGTTTCCTTTTTCTGCCACGCTTCTCTCTTTTTAGAGGTATATCTATGCTGCTTCCAAATAAAATGAATATCCTGTTTTGGAACACTCAGAAACCTTGGCAGCAACAAGCTAGAGAATGAAGGCAAATGAATGACAGGATTGATACTCTTTTACGTAGCTTTTCTGTTAAGAACAAATCCTTACTAACAATGTCTCTTTCAAGTTTTTGGTTCTTCTCTGTCCAATTAGGATTCTTTTAATTCACTTTCTTCCTCCATTGTTTTCCATGAGTCTCCTCTCAGTTATTTTTAACCAGTTTTCAAAGTATTTCCTTCCATTCCTTTGTTTCATTCCTAGCACCTTTATACTCTCTAAGCCCAAGAAATTTCTCTCCATTCTATTTGCATCAACCTTCACTTTCAAAACAATGCTGAGCTAGCCCCCAGGGCATGGCAACAATAGAACCTGCTGCCAATTGGGAGAGTTCAGTGGAGAACTGAAGGGAATCATTCCAGGCCTCAGGCCAATAGGGTGGGTCTAGCTGCTTTGTAACACAGATAGACTCCCATTATCAGCATTCTCAGTAGGACCCTTTGCCAGGTTTCTCAGATATACTCCTGTGATTGATTTTGTTCCATCAGCTCTGTAGAAGAATTGTCATACTATCGTGGTTCTTCTTTAACAGTTAATAGAGAAAAAAAATTAAAATTGTGATATTCATTGTGGTCCAATTCCACAGTTTTTAAGAACTCTGAGAGTTTTTCATTCCTCAGTAATGAATGAGGATTCATTCATTCTCAATAATGAATGAGATTATTCATTAGAATAATCTGCTAATTCCTTGGGAGACTACAGAAGTAGTCTCTAATAAATTGCTAATCAGTTATTCAATCTATAAGAGATAAAGAACCCACAAATTCTATAATATTAGGATTCATAACAGTTACAGAGATGGAATGAGCTTTTGTGACAACTATTCCTACTCATAAAATATTTGCTTCTTTTTTATTATGGAGAACTAAGTTCTAAAATTTCTAGTAGGCACTCAGTTGTCACCAATAGAATCAGAGAATTTGAGTTTGTGGACAAAATAACATGCATATCTTTAGAGGTCTGGCAGGCAAACTGAAACCCTGTTCTTTTCTAACATGAAAAAGATATACATCTGAGTCTGCCACTATTATTTAATAGAATATCCGTTTGCTTACCAATATATGCACAGCCAATTTCTTGGTTTCAACATATGGTGCTAAAACTGGTTATTTATAATCGTGAATACTATAATATTGAGTCCACAATCAGGAATGATTATCTTTATGTAAAAGCAGAATATGTGGGCACCTACATGTTGAAAATGTTTCAAAGTAAACATTTTCCTGAAAATGGATTCTTTGCAAATGACTGAATTTTTTTAAGAGTACAAATAAATCCTTTGGGTAAGACTCATGAATGCCTCATTTGTAAATGAGTTTATCAGATGTTTCCCTTTCCACAACCTCTTTCCTCTGCCCAAGCATTCATGCCCTATCCTCTTGGGGAAGGAGAAGTAGTTACAGAATGAAGAGTTTGTTGCTGAGAGTGGTGGGAGTTAAGTTGTATCTGTTTCACAGTTTTACCCAAGATGTACCCTGTTCAAAATGAAACGTGGGTAAGATCCATATACCCTTTAAGCTGGGGAATTTTTCCTCAGAACAACTTGCAAAATCAATTTACTTCAGAGAGTAATTTTACATACTATAATGCCTTGGCAGACAAAAGAAAAACTCAGGATCTGTGTGGCAAAACAGTGGAAGAACCTATATGTTTATTATAGTTACCCTGAAAATACTCCTCATATGTTAATAATGCATGAGGAGTCATAACTTGAAACTTTTGCATTTCACTTTAAGTAGGCCTAATTCATCTTTAAGAAAATATATTCAAAGAACAACATCAGGGTCCATCCGAGAAAAAATCAGTGATTATGGACAGGAAGTATTTGAATTTAAATACCAATTAAAATGCTTATGTTTGAATGACTGCTCATTAATGTCATGCAAGCAATGGAATTAAGACCAAAATCATCAGCTGCAGATATAGAATACAAATGTCATGTGGAAATGTACTCAAACTGTTGTAACGCCTCAGTTATAAATTCCAAGTGACTACATAACTCCAAACGCACTCTGAGCTTTCACTTGAAAAGTCTCAAGTCATAGAGAATGACTTTGGGAATATAACACACTTAGAAGAGCCAGGACTAACCCAGTCCTTTATTATGTTTGCCATTCTTGCTTGCACTATGGTCAGATTTTGATCTTAATCTGCGTTTATGGTTACATATTTGGTTCTTAATTCCAAGTTTTTATAGGGGGAAAAAAAGCTAGTTAAGAAAGTCTCTGACCAACAAAATAATTTCAGTGTAGTTTTTATTATTTAGCATATGAATACTCATTTGGATGTTTTCAAAATGGGTTACTAATGATGTTTAAACTTCATGTATAATAGAAGATCATATTATCTTTTATTTTTGTTTTCTTTTTCTAAAATGACACTCAAAGCTGATTTTGCAAGGAAGTTTTTACCATCCTGTTGTTTATTTAATTTATTAAGTAATTAAATAATTTTCTACTCTCCTCATTTCTGAAAAAGTCACCTGTGTTTAGTGGTTATCTAGAACATTTATCTCATTTTTGTATAAATAAATCAAAAATAGCTTTAATAAGAGTTATGGAAGGGCATATTATATGTGCCCCCACTGAGAGTAAGAAATTCTATATTTTTAATGCATGTAGTGATATAAGCAAAACAACAGAACAATAAACAAGCCCTAAAAATGTTGTGAAAGGGATGCCAAAAAAAAAAAAAAGGAAAGAAAGAAATTTGTTCAAGCATGCCTAGCTCCCTAGAGGATACCTCCATCCTGCTAACTGCTAAAACTCACTGGTTTTCCTTTTGTCTTACAGAAAGAATGTGCTAATTTCATCAAGGTACTTAAGGCATATAATCAGACTCACTTGTATGCCTGTGGAACTGGGGCTTTTCATCCAATTTGCACCTACATTGAAGTTGGACATCATCCTGAGGTAAAGCTGGCTTTTTTAAAAAAATGGTGTTTGTCCATGACCCCTTCCTATTCAAATGGTTCGTTATTCATGTCTTCGGCTTATTTTGCTTCTGGTTCACTATTCAGTGAAACCTACTTCAAATTCAGATGCTGTTATTAATTTTGATCTGTGAATGCAAAAAGAATGAGACCATCACTCAACAATAACTACGAAAGAAGGAAGAAAGCATTTGTTTTCACCCTGGGTTACAGAGTCCAATCCGTTTTGCATGTGCAGCAGATGTCAGCAGGCTGAATGGGTACTGTTTTCTCCTTCATTTATATATTGCCAGCTTTCCCCTCCATTTCCACCCTCAGCCTGAAGTGTCTGCCACCCAGTTGTTTCTTCTGCCTAGGGATTAAGAAAGGGTGCCATAAATATGCACAATGATTTGATCTCATGTTTGACCCAAATTATTCACATTTGTATGCTTGCTCAGCCAAGTTTTGCTTCTTTTAATGTTAATATTATGTTAATAATGTTAATATTTTTGGTTATTACTTTGGTGGTATGGAAGAGAAAAAACAAAAACTAACTTTCTTTTATTTGTCTATTACATCTGAAAGATGTTTTAGTGAGAAAATTTAGTGTTTAGGTATATTTAGTAAAAATCAAAGGAAAAGTTGCTAACGTTGAAAGCAGTTTGGTGAATTTGGCTTATAAGTAGCCTTCAAGTATAAAGCCTTATATTATTTTTTGGCATAAAATCCTAAGAAGAACAAAAACTTTCATGTGGTGAGAAAATCGTTTGTGATAGAATTTTTTTGAAATTGGAATTCAGATGCACTCAACAATTAAAGGACGTATTAACCAAACATTTCTGTAATCCTAAAGATAAAATATAACTTACATGTTAGTCACTTCTTTATAACTTAAACTTTTTACTTTCTCTCTCTAAATTTCTTAAGGTTTCCTAAGATGATACAAATGTTTCTTTTGGTCAAATAGATTAGAAATCAAAAAAGTTTGTGTTGTACCTTCTTTGTATAAGAAGGCGCCTTAGCAACTGTGTGGTTTCTAGGTTGAACACAATTATTTTTCATGATTGATAAACCTGAGAAGATTAAGACATTTTCCCAAGATCTCACCCGTTTCAGCAATTCCCCCTACCACATTAGTCTATTCCCCCTACCACAACCTTCCTTCTCCTCTTCCTCACAAGCACATATACATACTGTTTTTGCTGACATAGTCAAGAGTTGTAAGTAAAAAGTGACTTTAGAAAAGGCAGTTCTACTTAAATTTCCTGTTTTATGTGTATGAAATTAGGAATAAGCTTATGCACATGGTCCTGGAGACATTGTATACTTAATTTGTTGCATCATGTAATTAAATCACTCCCTCTTTGCTATCTTCACAGTTATCTTCTATGGTAATAAGTACGGTATCCTAAAACTTGGGCCCAGGGTTATTGTACCACTTTTCTGTATTCTGAAGACAGCTCCAGAGAACTCCCTCCACATCGTGCTGCACTTTGTACATCTATCAGGAATGATACTATACAGGATTGGCAACGCAGTTAGGAATGCTCAGCTTCTAGCACAGATCAGAAAAGACCAGGACTTTGGGATTACATATGGCTTCAAACCTTGCTGTACAATTTACTAGCTAGCTGTAGAGCACTAGAAAAATTATTTAACCTCTCTGAGACTCTGTCTCATAATATGCAAAACAAACTAAACAAACCCATTTGATCATCAGTGTCCTGATCCTTTACATGAGAGGTTGACTAATTCTATCTAACTGTCTTCCAACCCTCCTAGAAGGGTATGATTCATGGTCTTTTTTTTTTTCTATAGAAACTCAAGGAGTTTTAATTCCATCATTGTTAAATGATGGACCATGTCCTCTAGCCTCGGGAGGCTTTTATCCAACCTCAGTTTCATACTGACTGCTTGGCCTGGTGCAAATTATTTATTTTCTCTTTATCTATGTTTCTAAGCTTGAAAGTTGTAATGAAAATGGTCTCTACCTCATACAGTTTTAGGAGTTAAACATTATCTAATAGGTAGTAGGTGCTGAAAAAGTAAAAATATTAGAAAATATAAATATTTTAAAATAAAAATCTATATCTTTTTAAATATAAAATATAAATCTTCATCTCAGGCTAAAAGCTGTTGCTGTTTTGCTTGCTAGTAATTGCCACCTAGCTTCTTAAATGTTTCACACTTCATTAGCGGTTGTAAATTATGACTGGGCTCTCATGGTTGCTGGGTGATTCTGCACTTAATTTCTCCCATTTTTAAATTTTCTGCTTATGTGGTGATGACCATTTAAATTAAAATGTTACATGTTGTTTCTATATTTTTATTATTCTTCCCAAAATGTTCATTTTTTTCTTTTCGTTTCTGAAGTTGCCGTTTAATAGAATTAACAGCATATTCCCTCTTCTGCTCATTAACTGCTCATTCCTGTCCATGGGTGGGAAGGGGGGGCATGAAGAGGTACAGGTTCTGGAGCCAGACTACTTACCCAGCAGAACCCCCACCAAAACCGTAAATAAATAAAGCTTCCCATCTGAGCTCTTTGAGTTGAGAGATCAAAGTGCAAGTATTTTCCCGAGACTCTGAAACTCAGAGCCTTTGAGAGAGGTTGTCTTTTGGAAGCTCAGTGATTTCTATTTGCTTGACAACTATAGACTAGGAAATACTGTTCCAGACTGTTTAGGAGGTCAGAAGGAAGATGATTATGCAATTATCTGGGGAATCTGGAGCAGTCTAGACAGTCAATCTAGGAAATTCTGGAAAAGATATTATCATATAGCTTGTCTAGACTGCATCAAATTTAATTTTCAATGTTTAAGCTGCCTTAAGAGGGAATCTGCTTTAAATTGATCTATACTGATGCTTAAAACACTACTCTTGGATTTAAGCAGTCATGCTGCTTGTGAAGTTGAGGAAAAGGGCTTATGCTTCATAGTGTTAGGAAAAGAATGACAGTAATAAAAGGATTGGAAAAGTAAAATATAATAGCCATCAGGACAGAGGCCAGGGTTGTTAGGTTAGAGTTCATAAACTCTCATCAAGTTTGAATATAGCAGTTATCTTTACAACGGTGACTTTTCAAATAAAGGACCCACCTCATCTTTCCCCTAAATTCTAGTTTAGAAGTTGCATGTATATTTTGCTGTTACCTGCCCCACACTACATGAAATAATGAAAGACGATTTTCCTTTTAAAATTTTGTACAGTCTTTACATATTAAAAATAACTTTTTCATAGAAAAAAGAACATTTTCCTTTTTCCTTTTATCAAGACTTTTATGGACATTTTAACATTTTTTTTTTTTTTTTGGTGTTCTTCCTTCAAAATAACTTATTGCCTTACACTGTGTTCCCAAGAATGTTGAAAACCCATTGCCAAAAGATGATATTATGGCCTTATTATTCCAGATTGCAGAATGTCACAAAAGTAAAGACTCACCTTTAAAGCAAATCAAGGCCCCCTTCATCATTTAATATCTTTGGATCTTACAGGAGGAAATCAATAGTTGCTTTTAACTAATAACATAACAGTTGCAAAATAACTTTCAATTTAGCCTTCTAGTTACAAAAATAAACATCTTTTACTCTCCTAGCATCTTAATAGCTATACAGTCATGAGTCATTTAATAACCAGGATAGGATCTGAGAAATGTGTCCTTAGGTGATTTTATCATTGTGAGAACATCACAGAGTGTACTTACGTAAACCTAGATGGTATAGCCTACTACACACCTAGGCTATGTTATAGCCTATTGCTCCAAGGCTACAAATCTACATAGCATGTCACTGAATACTGAGTACTGAATACTATAGACCATTATAACACAATGGTAAGTATTTGAATATTTAAACATATCTAAACATAGAAAAGGTAATGCAGTATGCTACGATATTACAATGGTTAATATGTCATTAGGCAACAGGAATTTTTAAGATGTATTCTAACCTTATGGGACTATCATCCTATATGAGGTCCATCATTGACCAAAATGCCATTATGTAGCACATGACTGTATTTACTCTCCTGAATAGTGTATTCCAAAATCTACTTTTACTGTATTGTGCATGCCTTCTGACCACAAAGAGTATGTCATTGATTGCTGTATTAAACAGATTTTCTGTTTCCTGTGGTACATTTGGGAATTGGTAGACATATTAATTAACTCCAGTTCTGTAAGATGTGTGTCAATCAATTCTTGGGTATCTGCCAATAACAGTTGACACTGCAGATAACTGCCAGTGAGGTCACATACTTCATACATATGTGTGTGTTTATCATAAAATCCACACAGAGTTCATGGAAAAAATGATTCAGAGCTAGACTACAAATGAGTTTTGAATTTTAAGCTCTCAGCATCCATGCCATTCAAATGAAAAATGTAAGTCATCCCTAAGAGGTGGAATATTCCCAAATGGTTTATAGTATATGATATTTCCCCTTCAAATTGACATCTGTTAATTTTTAAAAAGTATGAATTTAGGAGGAGTATAGCTTTTTGAAGAAGTCTCTGGATGTTTTCTCAAATCCCAAATGTGCCTCTTCTATGTCCATCAGGAAATCTAAAGAAAGAAGGACCTAGATGAGAACTGGAAAGTATTAACTTTATAAATACTGTCATAATGTCATGATCTCAATTTAATGATAGAACCAAAGGGACATTAAGAAACGCAATGAGGCTTAATGGCTATCTCTAAGGTCATTTCTACAATGACAACTAATATATCTACATATAAAATAAAATGTTTTGTCTGATTCTTCCTTTCCACCAAGAATAGGAGTGTGTTCTTATGCAGACCTTTGAAGCAAATACTGTTAGTTTCCAGGGCCAAAATGTTATATAAGTAATAGGTGGTGCTCTTTTCACTAATTTATACATCTAATTTAACCCCTTCTAATTGATTTATCTCTCCTGATTTATTATGCTATTTAGTCTAATGAAGCACAGGTTTATTTCTTATGAATTGATACTAAAGCTGAGAAATTCAGATATCTTGGCACAACAATGAGGAGCTGAGTTTGGGTTGGTAGCACCTTTCCATTTTTCTTAGATTATACATTGGAGTCTATATTTACTTGTAGTAAGCTAGCTTAGGTGAGAAAAGTCAAGATTCATGGCCAATTCCTTTTTAGCTGTTCATTGTCTCCATTAGAGTCTGCAGGGGTTCCTAGGTTTTTCTTTCCTAGTCTTCAATACTTCAATCATGTTGGAAGTCAGACTCATACAAGTTATTATGCTTAATAAATAATATCATCATTTATGCTCAAAAATAAGTATTAAAATGATCTGCTGTTCATATATATATATATATATATATTTTTTTTTTTTGAGACAGAGTCTCACTCTGCTGCCTGGGCTAGAGTGAGTGCCGTGGCATCAGCCTAGCCCACAGCAACCTCAAACTCCTGGGCTCAACTCCTACTGCCTCAGCCTCCCAAGTAGCTGGGACTACAGGCATGTGCCAACATGCCCGGCTAATTTTTTCTATATATTTTTAGTTGGCCAATTCATTTCTTTCTATTTATAGTAGAGACGGGGTCTTGCTCTTGCTCAGGCTGGCTTCGAACTCCTGACCTTGAGCAATCCGCCCGCCTCAGCCTCCCAGAGTGCTAGGATTACAGGCGTGAGCCACCGCGCCCGGCTGTTCACATTTATATTTGAGGAGAAGCTTCACAGTTCATAAATTCTGAGATGATGTAACAGCTCACCAATGTATTTTTCCATTAATTATTAAAATTCTGAACTCTTAATATTATCAATAAGGCTATTTCTCAAAATTAATAGAACTAGTAGCCAAGGGAGGGAAGAAGGGGACCTAAGTTATGATTAAAAACAAGGATAGATTAAAAAGCTAAAAAATGATAAATAAAAAAGAAAAAGAGACCCCCAAATCCAAATAAGCATCCCCCATGCCCTTAATTAAAATGTTTCAAATTGCTATTTTATATTTTGATTTGATTTCCCTGAATATTTATTATATAAACACAATAGTTATGAGATTAGTTTTTTACCCTCTATCACTTCTTTGGTTCAATTCTAAGAAATTTTTTTTACTTAAAATATTTCACAACTTTTTATTTCTAAGAAGAGTTACAGACAAAAATGGAAATATTAGCACATATGGTTCACCTATTGTCAGGTAAAGTATTTAGACAAATTTAAATAGTTTTCCTAGGGCCGTATTGGTGCAAAGACGCCAGTATCAATCACTTATTAAATGACTATATTATCAATAATACTCCACAATGGCTCAAGACAGTCCATTTTTGAATGATATCTTCATTCACAACAAATCAATGCAGATAAGGACTAGATCATATACAGCTAATATTTGACATTTTTTTCCTATTCCTTATGGTCTACTAATGCCTACTTTGGATCAAAGATCTCACATTTACTGCAGCTAGCCAGTCACTGTGGTTATATATTCCCCAACTTACTCTTTCTCCTAGATTTGCCCTCCTTTGATAGATTCTTTTGCACTCATTCCCCATATAATCAATTTTAAGAAGAAATTTCTATCCATCAAAGCTTCAATTTATTTGTTATATATAGTAACTTAAAAAAAAACACAAAATTATCATTAAACTCCATTATTGCCTGCTCACCTGTTTTGTACTTTTCATCTTCTCTTTCATTTTTCTGCCATCATGATTCTTTCTTTGCCCCTGGACTCTAGTTCTGTGTTTTTTTTTTTTTCCCTTTAGCTCCATGTCTCCTTGTGAAAATAACTTCATTTTAAAACCAAAGTTTAAGATAGTGGACATGCAGCATGGATATTCGGGTGAGAAGGAAGGTGTCAGTTTAATATTTTTGAAACTTCAGGAAAATAGCATAACAAACTTAGACTGAATTTCCACAATCAGAATACATTCATATCCTCTTGCAGTATGTTTCAAACAGGCACCAGCAAGTTATTTCTTAGACTTATTTGAAACTGTGATGATTTATTCAGATAATCATCTGAAAAATGATATAAGTACATTCTAAATAATTTTGATGGCCGCCTCACAATCATGAAAAATCTTCAAATTTTAGTGCCCTCATTTGCCTGAGGCTTATGATCATGTGAGTGCCAAGAATACCCATTTAATTTTCTTGGGCTAATGAGAAAGAAACAGAGGTCGACTCGATATGCAAATGCTGTATTCTGCCAAATAAGGGCCAAAGTAAGGTCAGAGTGGACTGCATGAAGGAAGATTGCATTGTAGGTGAAATGGAGAAAAATGGTGAGAGAATTAGATCATTGCAGAGCACAGGAAATGGTAGAACTGCCAGCCGCAGTGACTGTAGCTTCAGGGCAATAGCACCATGTTCACATTGCAGAAAGTCATTTGCTTTTCAGTATACATAGCAAACTCATTTTCACATTGCATTATTATAGGTAATTTTAATTGTATTACTTTTCCAGTTTTGTGGTACTTGATTTTAAGCCTGAAGAGCATATCCTTAGTTACTGCTAAAGAATGTACACTGTAATGTAAGGTAACTGACAGCACACTAGGAAGGCATCTTGAAGTGGTTTTTAAGAATAGTGTAACCTCATTCCCTTTGTTCACAGCTGAGGACACTCCTCTTGCCCTAGTTCAATAGCCTCTTTTCTGTGGGTCGTCATGGCTCTCAGGTGCTCCAGACTTACCACATGTGCTCTGCATAATTTTAACAATGCTCCTTCCTTTACTGGATCAATGTCTCATGCAGTTAGAGCACATCAATCATTGTCTTCCAAAGCCAAAGCCAGCTAACCTGTGGTTTGAAAAAATGAATAGAATGCATATTTCACAATGGAAACATTACCCTTCTATGCAAAAATGGGCCAGGAAACTCTCTTAAGGCATATAAATGGAAAAGCTCACTTTAAAATCACACACACTCTTACCCTAAATTAGCATGTTTAAATAAGACATATGAGTTGACTTCACTGACCCAAAATCACATAGTTTATTAGTGATAGAGCTTAGATTAGCCCCTTTGTTTAAAGCTTATTCATTTTATGTTGTTTTCTTTATAATCTATGTTAGGGTTTTCTAGAACATCTCTATCCAATAGCAATATAATATAAGCCAAATACGTAATTTAAATTTTCTAGTAGCCACATTAGAAGAAGTAAAAATAAGCACATGAAATTAATTTTAATGATATATTTCATTTAACTTAATATATTCAAAATATCACTTAAATGTAGAATCAATATAAAACTATTAATAACATTTACATTATATTTGCAGTGCCCTTGAAATTCAGAATATTTATTACACTTACAGTTCAACTCAATTTAGACTAGCCTCATTTCACAAGTTCAGTGGCTTCACGTGGCTAGTAGCTACCGTATAGAATAGCTCAGTCCTAGAAGGTAAAGCAAGGATAGAACGTAGAATGACAGGTGACCATCATGTCTACATTAGCATTTGTGTAAAAGTTAATATCTGATAGTTGAAATCCAATATTGTTGCTTATGATAATATCAGTTGACCTATTATACGTTTACCCCCATTAAAGCATCATTGTCCCCAAACTTAATGAGATCTAACAGTTAGAACTAACTAGAGTATGACCCAACAAATCTGACATGTTACACAATCGAACATCAAGAAGATGGGTGCTGAAGGGAGAAAAACCATTGTTTGACAAACTGCACAGTGGTTTTAACACGACGGTAATTTTTTTCAGATCATTTTATGATGAAAGTTCCAAACATTGCATGATGTAACTTGTCATTGATCAATGTACAAATATGTGGAAAGGGTCCTAATTTCCAAGAGAAAAGGGAAGAAATGACATTTCTCTGGAATATTGAGAAGGTGAATATGATGTCATATCTTTGTATCAAAAATCTCTGAAACCCCTGCTTGTTATTTATGAGATTTCATGACAGTTTCTGTACTTCTTATATGGAAGGATCTAACCTTGTGGATCTAAAAGTTTCTCTGTGAGAATAAACACATGGAATAATAACAAGCCATAAAGAGATAACATTATCTAAGTTGCTAAGTTGTGAGTGACTGTACTGACTATGCAATAGAAATTTAAAGAAAAAAAAAGATTATGAGATGCCACAGGGAGCAGTCATATTAGTAGAGGAGGTGAGACTGGAGATTGGATGGCAGCATTGCATCATGAGGTTGTGAGGACAGGATGAGAGCTAGGGAAGTGGAAATAGCAGGGACTGGGGACGAGAATCAGCATGAGGTGATGATAATAGCACTGAATGGAAAAGGAAAAGTATGATGAGCAGACAAACCAGGGCTTCTGGAATTGATGTTTTATTTGTTAAACAGATTTGAGAGACTACTGGGAAATAACGGAAGTTAGCATTTACATATGTGTTTCTTCAGATTTGAAGCTACAGCTCTGCTCAACTGCTACAATCAATGCCCAAGTGATCTTGGAAGTAATTTGTATTGAGATGAATTTTTCCATAGTGATAAAAAAAATTCTAATGAAAACATAGGTCCTAACATCAATGGTGAGAAATACAAACACAAATGGCTTCCCTCAAAGAGCCCACATACACATAACAATCTAACTTCAGCACAGATAAATAACATCCATAATAATAAGAATTATATCCCCAACAACTAATGTTCATTGAACAATTAATATATGTTCAGTACTTTGAATGTATTTACCTTAATTAATTCTCACAAATTCTGATGAGGTAGGTGCTCTTAGTTTTCTCATTTTCCAATAAGAAAATTATGTTTTTTAATGGTTATTTTGGAATGGACCTGAGGCAAGCATGCTGTTCGGTAATTTATGTCTGAGTCCAGAACCTGCACCTTTAAAAAGAAATACTAGCAGCATGAAGCACAAGAGAAACGATAAAATGATTACTTCTGATTTAGTGGATTAAGTCATAGTCTCTTTTCCTTGTATTTATACTTCAAAAATACTTGATGCACACTTACTTCAGACAAGGTGATGAGTGTAAACAAAGGAACCCTTGATGAAATTAACAAAGGCCATTCCATTCAATTCTGATTTTGAAAAATGGATGAGGTATTGATACATAATGAAGATAGTCAAGAGTATGAGGCCAGGGAATAGAATTATGGAGACATAAAAGGCCATAGTCCAGTGGGAAAATGGCAAATAACCCAGCGTGCATAGAATACAGTGCTTTTCAAAACAGGAGGCTGGAAAGTTAAGATCAAGTTGAGTTTACGGAAGTTAATCAAGAGCTATGCAAAATCTTAGCAAGAGACTACTACTATTGTCATGATTGATTCTGAAACATATTTCTGCTGTAAATGTGGGAGAAAAATTAATAATCATATAGGTATATACATTTTTGAGGTATATACATTTACATGGCAAATGTTTAGTAGTGACACAATGAGACCCTAGATTAAGACTGAGTGAAATATACTGAATAAAATATTAAAATTATCAATGAAAATCAATAAATCTATAAATCTAAATAACATCCAGGTCTCATAAACCATTAGATGAAATATAACTGAAGTGATGACATTGCTTAAATTCCTCATTTAAAAAAAAATGGGCTTCCAATTATTTTGTGATAATTAGTCAAACATGTTTTGTACTGTATTGTGGCTCATGAGCACTCAATTTTCAACCCTGAATCTATAATTAAGCTGTATTTATGTTGTACATAAACATTAAGCTATTATATGCTTAGTTACATACATATAACTGATTTCTCACTAAATAGTATACCGCAGAAGATAGTTTCTCCATACTGGCAAATAGAGAAAAGGTTATTTTGTGGAATACATTTGTGAAAACAATTGAAATGCACTTTGTTTAAAAACAATCCAAAAAACAGCTAAACAGAAAGAAACAAGATTTAATATATGGCACTTTGAAACAGTGATTTTTAAATGAAAAATTGTTAAGCCATATTTTGTTTATAAATCATTGCTACAATATAGCTTACACTAAATATGAAAATTTCTTACAAAAATGCAATTCTTGATTTATCCCTGGTTATTCTGCCTGATGTCTCTTCTGCTATAACTGCTATCCATGATTGTTGTTACTTTTATTACTATTAGAGGCTCTTATTGTTGGCATATTGATAACTTTATCAACAATATATTATTTACTGGTAATAATTGTGATAAAAGTGTTATCTCCATTTTTCAATTGAGGAAACTAAGGCTCAGAGAGGTTCAGCATGTTACTTATCACCACACAGCTAGCAAATCATCTGTTCTCATAACCATCATAACAAATGGCCTTTCCAATGACATCAGCATATAGCCTTTCTGATGTCATCAATATTATATCCCAATAGGATATAATTATGGGCATATATTTATTAATATTAAGGTCTAAACACTGTCAAAACATTTAATTTCAAGTTAGATGCATGAAAATTTGCATTATCAAGAATCTTCTTGAAATTAGCATTAAATTCTTTGTGCTGAAAATGTGACAGTGCCTGCCAATTCGGTAAAATTTCATGGCAGTGGCAAATTCACATAGTCCCTTAAAGATTGTGGTAATAATATAACCAGAGACTAGTGTACCCTTCATAAACAGTTACATCCTTACTACTAATACTTTCCGTATGTAATCTAGGGATTGAGCAAAGATAAGCAAAATCCACATATTCTTACTTCCACACAAAGGATAGTGGTAATATGTTTTACAATCAAAGAAAATCACAATCGTTTTTTCCAAAAGGGAAAAATTTGAATGTGTAGCATTAATAAAAATATTTTTGAAATAGAGTCCTTAAAATACAAAAGAATGAGTTTTCCAACTCAAAGTAAGTTTAGCAATAAAGAATGTTCTTTTACTTTTTCCTAATATTTTTGACATTGTAATATTTCAAAAACACAGATAAGTCTGATTCCAAATAATTTATGAAATATTCTCATAAATTCTAGATAATCTAAGAAATAGAAAATAGTTAATTCTATATAGCACAAAATTATTAAATGACAGAAGAACAGCATACTCTTTTTATTCTTAATTTTAATGGGCCTCATTAAGCTACATCTCTACATATGAAGATGTTGAAATATTACCATGTCTTTAAAATAGCTAAATTTTACACAAATTTGATTTTGTAATTAATGAATATTTAGAAATTCCAGCTAGAACAAATGTATTTGGAGAAATGCATATTTATATGAAGGGTCATCCTTTATCATTGCCTAAAAAAAATTGAATGACGTAGACATTCAGCTATCATTGAACACAATTATTTTTATCTTTTAATATTTTGCTATTATACTTTAGAAAATTTAAAGACTTTTTCTTTATAAGTGATAGAAAAGTTGTTACTACCTGAACATAGCTTTGAGATTTGTCCATTTACAGGCAAAAAATAAAAAAGAATGCCATTTCAAATTATCAGAAATCAAACCACATGCTATGACTACTTTCCATTTTTATCTTATTTTTATTTTCCAGTCCGCCATTTTAACTCAATTGTGCATCTTTGATCACTGAAAGCAATCCCAGGAATTGCTGAGTAGTTAGAAAGGGAGTCTAATGGGATATAAAATCAATTCACAGATCTGCCACTGATTCATTGTGTGACTTTTGCTGCCACTGAAATGACATTAAACCAGTCTCTTCAACATTTTTATTCCTCAGTATTTGTCTCGTGATTAAAAAATACTTACATGTGCTATGCATGTACACTTAAGAAATAGGTTACTGATTAAGAAGTACACAACTAGCTTCTATTTCAACCAGTTATCTCATTTGAGATTAGCACTAAGCTTTATACAAAGGCTAAAAGTCTGTATCTTTCTAGAGTGGTGTTGCAAATGCAGTTTTGTATATGTGCCAGGGTTCAAGCTCCTTTTAAGTGCTTTTATCCTGGCAATTTTTTCTTTTTTTTTGATTTATATTTTCTGGCATTTATTAGCTGTCTTACCTCATATTTAAATTGCTTCACCTGGAAAGGATGGATGCTTGGTGTCCCACAATTACTTACCCTTTGCTGGCCTAAATCTTGGGGGAAATATAAGGTTTGCCATGAGCAATACCTATTTTTTTGTATAATGTCATGCTAGATAGCAATCTGAGGTACTACTTTGACACTGTATCAGATTTTTGCTAACAGCAATATGGAAACATTTTTTTAAATTCATGCTAAAATTGCGCAATATATTAGTCATATGGAAAAATCTTGCTAAAAAGGTATAATAACTTATTTGATAGAGGAATGAGAAAAGATTACATGAGTGGTAAGCAAAATATTGCCATTTTTAACGTATAAACATTCAGAAAACTAGAAGTGAACTGATGTACCTTATTTATAAAGTGCATCAGAGGCAATCAATAATTTCTAGTCTCTTGATTAAAATCAACCTCAGGTGGAAAAAAAATGAAATGAAATGATGTGTTTGCCACATAAATGACAACAAATTTAATCCCATTTTCCACCTTCTATTTACCAAAGTCTAAAAATTTTAGTAATATCATAAGACAAAAATGAAAATTATTCTCAACTACTCTGCTAATTTATTTAGATCTGAAATATTTTAGTACAAAAAATTAATGGAAAATTTTATATATGCATAACCACTTAATCCCAATACTACACTGAACACAAAGCCCAGCAGTATATGATATCTTAATTTAAGAAAAAGTATGTGTCCAGAGATAAACTGTGACCACAATTTTCATAAAGTTCTTCCTCAAAACTATATCTATAAAATACTATAGCTTACAGTTACTGTATAGCTACTCCAATTCCTATCCTTCACTTTAGAGTATAGAAAATTTAAACTGAGACTGGTAAAATAGCATCCTCAAATCCCAGGGCTACTTAGTGGTAAAAGCTGAATTCTCTTGACACCTAATTCAGAGTCCTTCCCATTATATTACATTGCCTTCACTCTCACTGCCAAATGTCTAAAAGGAAGTGAAAGCCACAATTTTCCATATACCTCAAGCTGTTTATAATTTTTTTCAAAATTACAATAAATCGGTTTCTGTTAGTAACATTCAATAATTACTATTAAAAGATAGTTATCTTTTACTTTTCTTTCTTCATGCTTTCATGTCTAATTATAAACCATAGCATATAATTTAGGGGGAAATGTTATAATAAAAGTAATATTTTCTTATTGAAAATGAGTCAACTGCCTCATCAAAGTAGATAAAATTTGAATATTGTTTCAATACTTTATACTAGTAATTTTTATTCTCGTAAAAGTAGCTGGATTTAAGATGATTTCTATTAGCTGAAGCAGTCAACGCATATCAAATATTATCAAAGAAAATAATTGAAAACATTAGGGAAGCAACCTGAACACAAGAATCATGCAAAATCTCACCCACACACCTCTGCATACAATGGACAAGAATGACTAAATGCTTTGATCTCCCCTGGATAACATGAAAGAGGAAAAGAAAAAAACTAACATCTGTTAAAATAAAGGTTTAATGAACAGGGTGGAGACTAGTTGACATGAGACATAAAGCATGAGAAAGGAAAAAGCTAAAGATAAAATGTAGAAACCAAGTTATTTATAGTTACAGATCCCAATAGTCCAAACAGATAAAGTCTGACATAGGAAAAAGATATTAAAATAAATGCAGTTTGATTTATATTTAAAGTAGTTAAAATCTTGTCATGAATTTTCTGTGTTTTCAATGGGAAAAATAGTATATACATAACATGCATATAAATACATATATACTATATCTTGTGCGTATGTTTATATCTATAGTGGATGATAACATCTTAAAATTATGAAGGCAAAATATAAAGAATATAATTGATTTTAGACTGCCTGGACATACATTTTGAATTGTAGACTTTAGTCAATTTTCCATTTAACTTAAGGAAATAAATGTCTATTGTGGGAAAACTGATTACTTTGAAATGGACTTGTTCTATATTCAGATGGATTTGCCTGGGCATTTTCTCTCTCTCTACTATAATATTTCAAACACTTGAAGCAAAAATAGTTCAAGGATACTTTCAGGTTTGTGAGTTTTTGTATCCTAAAGTGTGTTTTAGTCGTTATTGGTGGTGCTGGTTTTTTATTTTAGAATTGATTCATACTATGCCATTATAAGTACTGCTTCTACTATCATGAAACTTAGTATTTTCTAAGATGCTGAATGTCGTAGCTGCAGTTCCCAATCTTCTGTCTGACAGATGACATGCACATTTGTGACATTCTTTCATAGGGACACCCATCATTATGTTCATATGAATGTTCTGGGAATAGAAGTGGGTAAAACAACGACATTAGACCCTTAAATTTGAATTGGCTATAATTTCTTTAAAATAATATGAAAAGAAAGGTGTTAAAAGTATATGTAATTTAAGTTCGGGAAAGCAAGCCACGTTTAAAGTCAGAGAATGTATAACATGAGCAAAAAATGGAAGAACTCATAATCTTCAAATAGTGAGAAAATATTTTGAGAATACACAAAGGGGGATATTTGCCTCGAAGATGGTGCCTGTATATAATTGACTAAGTGGATTCTTCTTTTGGACACCAGACTAGAGGTGTAAAAGTGACCAAGATATATGGTTCCTTTTCATGGTATACTGCTCTTAAATCATATCCTGCTCCATCCTCCCACTCGCCTGACCACTTACTGTACCCAAATAGGTTTCCACACTGAAGCCAGAACAAGCTTCTCAAAAAGAAAATGGTAGTCTACAGCCTGTGATTATAGACATGCCTTTGCATACTTTTGGTTCTAGCAGTTAGGGAAATCTGCCTTTTGGTCTTGGTCCTTCTTGCCTCTACATCTTTGCTGTCCTTTACTCTTCCTTACCTTTTCCTGGCACTGTGGAGTTTCTTTTCTTCTTGCAGTTTTTTTAAATTCTCAGTCTCTTTTCTCCTAGGTCTTTATGTTCATTATTTCTGTTGCCTGGGTAGATCTTCCTTCACATATTTGCCTTAATGAATACATCTTATCCCTCTGATCTCAAATCATGCATTACTTTCTCATAACAAGTTCCACTGGCTTGTATTGTAGTCTACTGTTACATACACTGTCATAGCAACACAAGTTAGGGGGCAGACTAGTAAACAGATACACATCCTGTGATAAATGCTGTAATAAGATTTAGAGAATTTGTCTGAAGTAGGATATAGATTTGAAGGTAGAATTCATGTCTCATAAACTCTCTGAACTGTTGAGGACCTTTTCCTCATTTCTTCAAGGTTAAGTATTCTTGTGTTTTTCCTGTGCAAAAAGCCACAGGGTGCAAATTAGAATGAGAAAATGAAATAAATGTCCCCAGTTAGTTTGAACTCAGATAAATAACACCAAAATAGTCTCTCAAAATAAATACATGTAGAATCTCAGTATTTCAATATGTGTCATTTTCTGTATCTGGCATATATTACTTCTTTCCTATCAGGAATAATCCATACTGATTAACAAATAATTATCCTGTAATTTTAGCACATTTGATTTTTTTTTGGGGGGGGTTAGTATAATTGTTTTATTCCTCATATGCATAATACATAAGTAGAGCAATGGTCCCCAACCTTTTTGGCACCAGGGTCCAGTTTCACGGAAGACAGTTTTTCCACAGAGGGGGTTGGAGGAAGGTGGAGGAGGCTGGGGGAGGCGGAGCTCAGGCGGCGATGTGAGCAACGGGGAGGGGCTGAAACACAGATGAAGCTTTGCTCACGCGCCCCCGCCTGCTGCTCACCTCCCGCTGTACTCCCTTCCCCAAACTTTCTAAGTTTCGTGGCAGACAATTTAGACAATTTTTCCACGGGAGGGGGAAGTGGGGGGTCCGGGGGTGAGGGACACGGCAGCAGAGCTCTGCAGCCCAGGGGTTGGGGACCACAGATTAGCAGAGAACAGATTTAAATGATTTTTTTCACAGTAGCATTTATACAGAAGTACAATTAAATGTTATTTTGCTGTTGGAGTCTCAAAATCCATTTTGGTAAAACCGGTCGGGCTAACACTGGGATTTATTACATCATATTAATAATTTCTATTAACTTTTATTTTGGGGCCCTTTGTTTAAAATAGAATAGAAATGTTTTGTCTATAGACTTCAATTTTCTGAACTAGGTATGACACAAAGAATTGTTGGGTCTTCTCACTCATTTACCATTTAAAAAAATGCAGCGCGTTTAAGTCTACATTTTGTTCCCGGAGACTGACACACAGGAAGCAATAAATGTAACAGGTGACGTGAGGTTCAGCAGCAGCATTTTTCCTGACAGTGGAGGAAGTGGGAGTTCTAAGGTGAGAGGGCAAAGGAGACAGGTAGGAGGCAAAGGCAGTAGTATGTACACACAAACATTCAGAAGGTAAGGTCTGAAAGTGGCTTTGCAAGAAAACTATGCTCCATTGTTTGAGTTTAGAATTAAAGCTCTCTCGGGATAAAAGCAAATTTTATTCTGGTAGAAGAATTGTCTTTCATCTTCCTACGTCAGGATTTCAGTTGGCAGGAGATGACACAACCTGCTCAATAATCAGGTATGTGAGAGGTTGAGCAGTTTGAGAGTTCCCTGGACTCTCTTTAAATGCCTTTGGAAAAAAGGCATTTTTTTGGTCTGCGTGTGAACAGCATATATTTAGCATGTGTAAAACATTAATAGACTGATACTCTCAGTGTATTACTAGAATTTAAAATTTAGCAGTGTATAGAGTAATGTAGAAATGCAACCTGCCTATCTGTCTATGGGGAAAAATATGACATTTTAATATTATGGAATTACATTTGTTCATAACTTAGTGATGTGGATTCTAAATAAAGCATTGCTCTCAGAATTCTATAATGCTTAACAGGTTGGAAAAAGAACATTATAATCAGAATGACTCTATCTACTTAAGCTCTTCACTTGCAGTTATTAATAAATCATTAAATTTCTGGATATTCATCTTGAGGAAAATATGAAGACATTGCCTAAAAACTGGATTCAAAGTAAAGTAGTTTTCTCTAAGCCTGATTGAGTTTTTAGAAGCCACTTTGGATTAACCACTGTATTCAGTTGAGATTTAAGTCTGTCATTTACCTCAAAGGATATTGTGATCAAATGCTCCGCTTTACTAGGTAAATAGTTTCTGCTGAATAGTTTCTGAATTGCAACAGTCAATATTTCTCATTCTAAATCTCTGCCCACATCCTTAACCCAGCACTCCCACTGATAAAGAGTATTCTATTTTAGTTTGGAGTTTTTTTTCTTTAGGCTAGATGTGAAATACAAAATATTCTGCATAAAAGCATATTCTTCTTATCAATCTACATAGTTTTCTACAGTTTGGTGTATGATACGTTTTAGCCACCTAATAATATTTGTTAATTTAAGTAAATTAATATAAATACCACTATCAGCATACTTACTGTAACTCTAAAAGTATCCAGTTTAAAAATATTATTGTTTCTAATGGAAAAAAATCACTTAGTTAAAAGCATGCATTTCATCCCCATTAGATTTATTTTCATTGCTTTCATATATAAACTATAATGCATGTATTGTGTGTTCAATTCTGTGTTGTGTGTTTTCTTTCCTTTGCATTTGGGTTGCATCTTTCCTCCTTGCAGAGAAAACATGCTACTGACGTGGTAGGCTATTCCTACACATATTTAGACAAATTATCTGTAAACTTTGTATTGCCTGTTTATTGTTTAAGGAGAAAACAATTAAGACTAGAAATGGAAAGAAAGATATCTCATGATTTAGCAGCCATTAGTTCTCTGATTTTCAGGTTCCTATCTTTTTATTAAATACACATGTTGATCTTTCCTATGAAATAGTCAAACTGACTTACCTGGTCTCTGAACCACCATAGTTTTACTTATAAGGTTCTTACCAACTTCTTTCGAAATCAAGCTTCAAATCTGGGAGCTACATGCACTTACTCTTCCACTACAAATTAAAAAATGAAAACAATCTCATATAATATTGTATTATTTTGTTACTCAGAGAATGTAAGGGGTTAACTTCAAAATCTTTCAAATATTAACAAATTTTCTAATTTATTTTCTGTATTAGGATAGATGTAACTTCAAATCTTTCATGGTATAATAATGTTATTTTCAAACATATTGTCCTAAGAATGAACTTTTTAAATGTCTTACTTCAGGCTCTAACTATCTATTAAATATTCAAGCTTAAAATCAATATTGCTCCTTCAGTACATATTATAACCTTTAAAATTTAGTTTGATAGCACTAAAGGCTTTCTTTCCAGGTAATAAATTTAGGTATATAAAGTGATACACAGTATGTCAGTATGTGTAAACTATGAGTTGTTTGTATGTATGTGTCAGTGCATGTATATGTATATATACATATATATACATATAAAACCCTTTAGAACTCTGTAATTATAAGAGAAGCACTTAATTTGTAAAACTAGTTCTATAATGAATTTACCATAAGAAATGCCAGTAATTGTTTTGAAGGAATGACTATCTTTTAAATGTTTAGTCATTAAATGTTTAGGCAATTTGCAATTGTAGTGTAACCTTATGTGATTTAGATATGTATGATTTCATTCAAGAAAGTGAAGTTTACATACTGTTAAACAGTTATCTTCAAACATGTAATTGCTCTAAAATCAATAATTTTAACATCCCCTGTTTTTAATCTATGAAGTATTTGCAGTATGGTATTTGTCAAAATGTTAATAATTGACAAATTTTGTAGATATATACCTTTGAATTTGAAAATGTTTACTCTTATTTAAGCATTTGCATTTAATAAAGACTTGATTCATTTAAAAATGTCAAAATCTGCACTAGTTATACTCATAGCAACCCTAACATACATGAGAGCATATATTCAGCAGATAGAATAGCAAACAGAACAGTAATAGGTAAACCAAGTGAGATCTTGAGATTTCTATCTCTATTTAAAGGGAAGTATTTTACACAATCCTCTGAAAATATGCTGCAAAGTAGTGCTCAAGATGAGTGTTTACATATACTTTTGCACTAAATGGCACTCTTTTTCCTAACAGCTCTAAATTGACTCATCCCTGGGTCCTAGGAGAATTATTACTTCAATGCCGTTTTACTCTTAGTATAAGCTCTAAAATGTTAAGAAAATAACTTTGCTTTTTTGAACAAATAACCCCCCTTCATGGTACAAAATTCTGAAAAAAGAAAAAAAACTGTAGCATAAGAAGATTTTAAGCAGCAGCAGAGCCTTCCCCACTAGTGAAGGGATAATGTCATGTATTAATCATTCTGCAAATGACTTAAACATCAACTAAATCAAAGTGAACCCTATTTATTTTTGAATTCTCAAACTAATATTTCATATTATACTGGCTTTTATCTTGTTAGGCAGGAAGGTGGAAAAAAGAAATAGAATCTTGCATTTCATATTATTTTCTAAATATATAAATTTTATGGTCAAATGGTAATTAATGATTTTATCATCTTTAAGTAGATGTCAAAAATGTATTTGCAATCATCCAGCACACAGACACACACATAGAATATCATTTGTACCATATTCTGATAGTGGTAAATAAAATTGAATTGTTTAAGACAGGAATCCTACCCTAAGTAAGAGTTTAGTTAGAGATGTAAAACTGGCATAGTTGACAAATGTATTTTCAACAAATAGTTTTTTGTCCTCATTTGGTGATGATAATATTATGGATTTATAGTGTGAAGATAAATTTAATGTTTTCTGCCCTCAGTACTGCATGGGTTTTGGGGAAAAATTGTATATAACATAAAGCAATAACTAGTATAAAATAATCATATACGAAGTTCTATAAAAGCCCCAAATCAGGGATATCCTATTTTTCCCAGAAGTGTTTGAGTTACTTTCAAAGAAGGTCAAGACAAGAATAGGGTCATTTTAGCAAATAAGAACACTGCAACACACTGTGGAATAAGAGTAAAACAAAATACAAAACATACAGGAAGGTTAAAAATAATATATAACGCTGTGCAATATGTTTCCAGAGAACCGAGGTTCATGGGAATAACGTGTTCAGGAAAGGAATCAAGATCCCAGTAACAGCAATACCAATAAAACAATAATAAACTACTATGTATTGAGTTACTCCTGAACACTTTTCTGCTTAACTTGTGTTTATTCCTCTTCATCTCTACTTATATGTCCTCTCAGGGAAGCTTTCTCTGACTCCTTTATTCCCAAGTTAAATCACCATCATCTATTTTCATATGATATTGTACTTTTAGAAACATACGTTAAAATTACATGAATGCTATGAAAGTATTTGTTTAATGCTTGAATTCCCTATAACACTGTAAGTACCAGAGGGCTGATACTATATCTGTCTTATCCAGTTCCATAACTCCAGCCCCTGCCATGAGGTAGGTTCACAAAAAATACTGTAGAAATGAATTAATGACATGCTCAAACACTATGCCAACTAGGTTATCTCATGTAATCCCTACAACATTCTAAGTAGGAACATGAGACTTTTTTGCATTTTATAGATGAAAAAACTGGGAATTGAAATGTTAAATAACTAACACAAAATCACACATCTAGGGAATCACAGAGCCATGATTTGAACTCAGGTGTTTGTAAGTACTAACCTCTTAGTATATTAACTATGTTAAGGCATTGAAAGTAAATTCTGATAATGACCTGGAAGGATTTGAATAAATGGATGGAACAAGGTAAATATTTTCATTAAAAATAACATAACTTAAAAACAAAGACATGAAATTAGTAGCAAATATATTATCTTTGTTGCATAATAAAGGGAATCTTTTGAACAAACCATTTTGCATACAATAAATTAAGAGGAAGAAAGTTGGACAATTAAGATTAGGCAAAATTATGGAGACTCTTGAAAGGAAATGATATCTATGAAAAGAGAGAGCTACTGAGAATTACAGCGTAGGTAATTGACACAATGACAGCATGTTTTATAAATGCTGATAGAGTGTGTGATAAAGTGATTAGACACAGAAAGAGTATCAAAGAAGTCTGTCAGGAAGCTAAGCAGAAATCTAGTCTTAATGTGACCATAGCCAAGAGTTGAATGGTAAATGTGGGGAAAAAAATATAAGAGCTCATTTGTAAATAATCAAAAAGTTTTGACAACTGATAGTTGATAAAGAATACATAAATCTGATAAGCCAAAAGTACGTTCTAGGCTTTGAATGTGGGTAACAAATAATGAGGATTTCTTTGCCAAAATTGGGAGCATCATTAGGAGAACCAGTGTGATGATAGGATGCTGGTGTTGGGAGGTAAGAAAGTGCAGTACTTGGTTTCACTATGTTGAGGTTAAGATTGGGAAGGCACATCCAAGCAAGGTGTCACTTAGGCAAGTACTGAGCTAAAAGGGAAAAAGAAAAAGGAGGAATGTAAATGACTTTTAGGTTCTGAATGATAATTTCAACATTCAAGGAGAAATAAAATGGAAAAGAGCCAAACTAAGCCTTAGCATAGGTACTTTTAGTGAAGCTGGGGAGGAGTGATGAAGAAAGAGGAGGAATTATTAAGTGAAATGAAGAAAACAAAATAGAGATAGAGTAGAACAAATACAGAATAGAGTGAAAACAGAAGATCAGATCTTAAAATAAGCACTCAGAATTTTCATATTCAGTGAAAACATCAAGCAACAAAGAAACCTTGGGAAAACTCCAGGGGAGTTGGAACAAGAAAGTCATTGGTGCTTTCTTACGGGCCCCTTTTAGTAGAAGAGCAGGAATGAAATTCAGAATAAAATGTTAACGAGGAAAGGATAAATGAAGAAAAGGGCGAGTATGTAATGACTTGTATATGAAATTCGGCTGTGAAAGGAATCACATTCAAGGGAGTGTAGGTCAGCAAGAAAAACAAATTGTGAAACTACTAAATTTATCTTTATGGGCCTGAAATATATTTCCCAATTAATTCTTTGAAAAAGCCAAGACTTATCTTTGTTTCTCAGCTCTATCATTTGTTCTACAGACCTCTGGTTATCATCTTGAGCATATGAAGCAACAAGTTAAGACAACCTGTGGCAGAGGGAGATTAGAAATAATAGTCCCTTGTTCCTAGAATATTTTCTCAGCACACAAACCGCATCTTTTGTTGCTATGAATTTTTATAAGTGTACATTTCATGCAGCAACAATTTGAACAGTTAAGCCTGCTATGTTCTATTATAATACCTTAGCCATGCATATAATTATTGTAAATTTCAGGTTAGTTAATTATTAGTTGCACCTCCTGGGGCATAAGCAGTCTCCTTAACTGTAAGATGAAGAAAATAATATCCTTCTCATGTATTGTTTGTGAGAGAATTATAAATACGATGTGAAAAATAACAATAAAAATAATTGCAATGAGTTTGTATGTTATCATCACACATAGGACCAAATAGCGTAAGGAGGGAGGTTAAAGTGAGGGTCAACAGCTAAAGAATAGCAGATCTTGAACTCAAACACAGGTGTGCTAATTCCAGAGACTGTTGTATTGTCCAGCACAGGATTCTGCCACCTTCCTGTGTTCTCAATTTGTGCTGCTGTGATTTACCTCTAGTACCGGGGAGAGTGCTGGCAAAGGTTGACAACAGCATAGTAATTGCGTTTAATAGTGGCCACATCAACATCAGCAGGCTTTATGCCTTTAATGTACAGTATGCTCTGGTTCTGTGATGTTATCACACAGAGCACACACAGAGAATTTATAATAGCACAGTAGTAGGGAAAACAGGAAAAACAGCATTATTCCAGGCCCTTCCCTGATCCTGTGTGGCTACATATTTTTGGAAGCTAAAATAAATAATATGTCCAACAATGGCCAAAAAAACCAAACAACCAACGAAATAAACAAACAAACAAAAAATGCACAAATCTTTATGGAAGACAAGCAGTCTGGGGTGACCATATTTTTAAGGTTCAATTGTATATCTCTCCTCCAAAAGAGTAGATACTGTCAAAGCTTCATACTAACAAACCTTGCTTTCTGACAACTCATTCATAGGCATCTTTTCTATTTTGTCTCATTTATTTTATTTTATTTATTTTTTTGACTTTAACAAAATTTTTGGCAGGAATTTTGTTTTTATTTTAGCGTATTACGGGGGTGCAAATGTTTAGGTTACATATATATTGCCCTTGCCCCACCCGAGTCAGAGCTTCAAGCCTATGCATCCCCCTAGACGGTGAGCACTGCACCCATTATGTATGCATACACCCTTCCCTCCCCCCCTTCTGCCTGACACCCAATGAATGGTTCCGTGAAAGAAAGCAATGATCATTTTTTCAGTTGATAAAATTGAAAAACATAGTTATGTATATTGTGGAACACATAGTATAGTAAAGAGCACGGGCTTGTTTAACTAGAGCTGATTCTTGGCTGCTAAATGCCCAGTTAGAGGTGGAAGGTTACAGGGGGGGAGGGTATTGAGTTGGAATTGGGGGCAATGATTCACATCTTAAAGACTCTCTAAAGGGCAAAGCTTATACAAAACATGAGAGGAGAACGATGGCTTCATTTGTTTTAAAAGGTTAAGGAAGATACAAAACTAAAGTATTAATAAAATGAAGGGTGCTTAAAATGAAATTAATTTTATGATATAAATAGTTCAACAGATTTATTCTATATATTCTAATTGTTCTCTGTTAAATGTTAATGGACATTTTTACTTGCAAAAAATTTCAACATCTCAAAATTTACAGTTGTGCTGCAGTTTATAGCTTTAGTACGAGATTCAGGATATTCCTCAACTTAGTTCCTATCATATTTTCATTTTTCCTGGTGTTGCTGCAGGTTTTTCATTTCCATCTGTGTTCACTCACATGTAGCCCACCAGTTACTTTTTTCCTCCCAGAACAGTGTCTATGATTTTATGGTCAGTTTCAAAGCTCTGTGTGATGTGATATCCTCCTACATCTATGCTCTCATTTCCTATGACACCCCCTCTCATCCTCCCCTTGCTCCTCCTAAATTTCAATGTAGCCCATTGATGCAGTTAGCCAAAAAATATCTCATTCCAAATGAAGCATCCTCCTCACTAATATTAACACATCCTTATCCTTTATTCCTAACATTCCTTGAGACACCCACACTGGTAGGTATCACATTACATAGGCATTCTCTTTACTTGAGAGAGATCCCTTTCTAATTATATCTGTAATGAAAAAAGTATTCACTTGCCATTGTGATAAACTTAGTCTGAGACCAAAACTTTTGACTCAAGCATTAGGGTATTTGAGGCATATAGGTGTTGTTATGACATTTTATTAATCTACTTTAAATATGTCTAAATTTTCCATTTTTCCTTAAGCATACTAAGTTGCCATCAGCAAAATTTGAGTGTCTTCAAATAAAGAGGAGTTAGCTTTCTAATCCGTGCCATATCTGGGGACATAAATTTAAATGAGAGGCTAAGCTTAAATTTCAGAAATGTTGATTTTTGAAAACCACAAAATAAGCACCTCTCTAAAACTATGTTTTTCCTCTTTTAGAGGACTTTTAAAAATATCACATAGAGAAGCTGTATTTATTTTGCTAGCAATTTAAGATACTAGATGCATTTTGCACCCCAATACTTGCTATTTTAAATTAGCCATGAGACATTTAAACAAAATAGAATGGTAATTATTTTATGATTTATGTCATGGAAAATTGGAATAACCTGATCATGTCAAAAGTGACTTCACCTAAATTTTTATACATTTATTCTCAATTCACTGTCTCGATTGAACTATCCAGAAAACTGGTTTCTTTTATGTTTTCAAATATTTCCAAATGAAAATTTCTAAAATTACATGTACAGAATTACAGTTACAAGTTACATATAATTTTCCTACTGTGTCATTGTTATTATCTATGCTAATTTCATAATTATTTTCAAATGAAGTATAAATATAATTTTATCTAACAGCTATTTGGTCATTTATTCAAAATATGTATAATAATTTCAAAGATTATATGGAAACAATAGCTAGGTAGTCATTGGTCTTTATAGTCAGTTTTTTAAACATTATGAAAATAAATAAATAGATAATTCTCAGAGACATGAAAGAGATAAAGAAATTGAGAACTATAAGTGATTATGTAAAATTAAATAAAACTCAAAAATAAAAAGGTTATTAAACACATAAGACCAACTGAAATTGATTGCATTGAAATGGTTGGTGCATCTAAGCCTTCCCTACAGCCACCACTGGTATGGTCACTGATGCTCCGACAGGCAGAAACCTAAACTTGAAATAGGTTGGCTAATAAACATATCATAATTAACAATAGCCCTTGAAATTTAGCTTTTATTGTACATAGAATAATTCCTTTTATATGGTTAACTATCAACTTAGAATGAACATAACAGTAACCCCCAAAGGTTACCGTGGAGTCAGGATTGTTTAGTGGGAAAGATTCTATAACTGAGATATTTAATAGTTACTTAATCTCTTTGAACCTCTGCCCTTTATATATTTTGATGAACTATGTGAAATAGTAATATTAAAAAATCTAAACTACCTAAAAGTCATGGTTATTACTTATTTGAGTCAGTCATCATTTTGGTTTGATTTACATTAATGTACAATTTTATTACAAATTTTTTAAGAAATGTGGCTTATAATTAGTATTTGATATAGTAATGGTAAATATATATGTATTTCCATCTCTGATAAGGTGCCAATTGTTTAATGCCCTTTAATATAAGTTTAATGAAAGGAAACATTAACCTACATGATTTATTTACCAAAATAACTTTAAGTGATCAGTTTTCAAGGAATTGGACACTGGTTTATATTTTGACAATCTAGGTTTTTTAAATGATGTTATATACTTCTGTAAAAAGAAATGTCTAACTGGTCAAATTCTAATATCAAATTTTGAGAATGAAACTTGTATTTTTTATTATAACTATTGTGACATAGGTATCAGTAGCACTAACAATTGGCATTATATGTCATTTAAGTTATCCTGTGAAAATTAGACAAGATTTGAATATACACTTTTGAGGTATAGATGATGGCTCTGTGATAACGACATCTGTAATACTCTAATTTTACCACAAAACCAAAATTTTGCTTTTCTTTATATGTGCAGATTTTGGATGGCTTGAATTTTTTGTGAGATTGAATTAATAGCAGTAACTTATAGGAATTCTTTGAGCTCAAAAGCTAATATCATTGACTTTACCTGTAGATTTTCTGTATTCAACATGCTCCTAGTTTTTCCTCGGTCAGCTCTTGAAGAGGACCTCAGGACTAAATTTTTGCAATTTTAATAAAGCAATTTTAATAAATTTTTACAATTTAATAAAGCATTTCTCTTTAAGGGATACCGTTTTTAAGCAAGATTATAAATAAAGATGGTTTAAACAAAGTATATTTATTTTTCAAATAGCTTTTGCTTTATTTAGTAAGCAAAGATTTCTGCAATAATGGCAATAACATTAGAATTTACGTAAATTTCTCAGGAGTTACTTTTTCACAATATGCCCATATCTTCTTTGTTATATTTTCCACACCTTTCTTACGATCTGTTAATATCAGCAAGTTGAGCTTTTTTCACTTTCTACTTCCCACTTCCTAGTTCCTGCCACTTATCCTTTTCATTTAGCTTTGTAGCTAGAACATAGCTCAGATAAATAGTTCACAATTTGAAAATTAATGAAACACATAATATGTTCTCTTTCAAGATCATATACCTCTTGCTGCTGTGTGTGCAGGCACATATCGGTATACTAGATTAAATGATAAAACAATATTGAAGTGAGCAGCATTAAAGCAAAACTATGAGGCAGACAAGAAGGTACTCAAAAGGCAAATTCGATTCTTAAGTCTTTTTCTTCTACCATTATGGAGCAAGCCACTGTCAATCTTGTTCCCAATGGCGTTATTAAAGAAAAAAATAAAAGAGGGAGGGGGCAGCAATTAAAAGAGGGAAACTTTAGTTAATCTGATAATTAAATGTTTCTATTTTCTTAATGTTTAAAATATACATTATAGTCTGTATATCTATATATTTAAGTAATTATACATACAATAGCATAGTTAATAAATTTTAAATTATAATATATAATAATACATATTATATGTAATATATAAAGTATATGAGATCAAATATGTAAAATATGTGTGTGTGTATGTACAAATGTATATACATATTCATATGCATATATACCTATATAGATATAACAAGAAGTCCACCATAGTTTTTTTATATCTGCACGTTCCTTCCAGTTTATTTATTTGCATACATCTTTGTTTAGGGGCTTTCTGATTATAATTGTTTAAATTACGCATCAACACTGATCAAATGCAGTATTGGGAAAATATTACCAATTTTTAAAAATTCAACAGTGCCTAGACAGAAAACATAATGTTGCTAAATTTTTCTTTCTTGTTATTTTTCCATCAGTCCATTGTTCAGGTTGGGCCATTCTTCTAAATATAGATCTATATGTCTATCTATGTAGATAGTAAATATAGGTGTATCTTATATAGATATAGATCTGTGCATTCTTGCTTCAGCTTAAACCTTCTCCTCCATCTCTCCATTTTGAGCATACATCATACAAATTATATAGGAATATATGTTATGATTTCTAGTAAATGATTATTTTTACTATTTTTAATTTTATATACATGTTAATAGTTACCACATGTACAATTTTCAAGTTCTTAACCACAGGAAAAAATATACTTTTTAAAAAGGTATGTTTTTTAAGAATTGTAAATTGCCATGAGTAAGCTGAGTAAGATATTAATTGAGCTTTTAATTATTTAAAATAATTTATAATAAGTATTTATTATGCTTTCTGTAATTGAAAATTTAATTTGAAATGATATAAATAAATATACAAGAAATGTGAATGATAGTTGTAAGCCTACAGTATAGTTTTCAACATCAAACATTCTAGTTAATAAACCAAATAAAATGCTTGATTTATTCTAAATTATGTAATCATAATTTTTTATTTGATGCAAAGAAGTCTTGCTCTATAGACAGAAACTGACTTTTATCAGTGAGAGATATTATTTTATAAACAATTCAAGTGTTCACTATAATAGCTTATAAATAATGACCTAAAAGTCAATCAACAGGTGTTGAATGACTCTATGGTGATGAATTTGATAGCAAAAGAAGACATCGGATATCTGCATATTCATCTAAGAGCTGTTTTGCCTGTAGTTTGCAATCATTAAACATACAACCGTATAGTTCAACTTTTAAGAATTCTGGATAATTAATTTAGACATAAATATTTGGAATAGTCAGAGCTTTTTTTTTCCTAAATAAAACAGAGACATATTGTTAAAAGGCAGTGTATATATAGATCGATTTAATTATATAGAAAGGAATGAGTGAAAACTATGAAGATTTATGATTCCATGAGAATTAATGTAGAGTTTCAAATCACTTTGAAGTTCCCATTAACTTCTATGTTCAACCATGATTAATTGCTAAACCATATATATAGTACCTCCATCATGAGATAGCAGGGCATGACCACAGCCCTTCTGGAGACTTTGCTAGTTGAAGTAAATCTAAAGAATGGGAACTATTCATAAAATAAATGCAATAGTTGTTGGTGATGAAGTGAGTTACAATGCTTTAGAGAGGTTGCAAACTCAAATGCCCACAATGGCCATGCAGATGACATAAAAAGAAAAAGAAGGAAATGCAAAAGAATAGGAAGTAATTGGAACATTAAATTGTCCCATGAAAAGTCCTTAAGTCTCATTAAAAGGCATTTGAATTAAAGATTTCAAAACCCTATGTCAGGTAAGTCAAGCATGTGTCTGGGCTAGATGGCATCCATGTACTGTGAATTTGATTTACTTAGATAGCAGGATATAGAGACCCTGTTTTTTAAATATATGTCTTATATGATCATTGTACAAAGTATTAAAAATAGAGAAAAATAATATAAATGTAGTAAATACCCAAGTTAGAAACTTAATATTTTAATGCATTTTCTTCAAGTTTTTTTCCTCTGTGCATCTTACATAGTTGTCACATAATTCCATATTGCTTCCACAATGAAACAATAGATATATTAATTCTAGGTACTATAACATTTTTAACATATTTAGTATAAACAACTATTTTAATACCTGTCTCATAATCAATTACATAGATATGTCATTCTCCTCTTACTGACATTTAAAATGTTTTTTTCAAAATTCTAAGTACCATCATAATGAACCTTGTTGTGTTTTAATTTTTTTCTGTTTTCTTTTCATTAGAATATATTTACAGAAATAAAATAAGCGAGTTTAGGTGCATGGATATATTTAAGGGTTTTTCCTAATTTCCAAATTATTCTTTAAAATTTACATTTTCACCAAGAATTGACAGGACTGTCTCTTTCCTATAGCAACTTTGCCAAATAATAATAATTTTTGAAGTCTTTGCTAATTTGCTAAAAGAAAATTGTATAGTTACATCGTGTCATTATAACCACAGTTGAATGACAAGGCTTTGCTAAAACAAAGTTTGGTATAAATAAAATGTTAATCCTTTTGGCCTCATCACTTCCCAGATGGCATCTGTGAAAAAATGCTGAAATGTAAAGAAACCATATGAGTAGATTCCAATTCTTTTTACAGTACATATGCTCTTTTCTGTTGACATATTTACATTTAGGTTGATAAAATTTCCCAGGGGTGTCTAATCATGGATACGACAAACACATTTATAAAAAGAAGTGGGAAAAAGAGATAGCAGTACTTTCACAATTTCATGTAAAAAACACTGATGCTTTAAGAAATAATAAGATCACAAATAAAAGTAACTATGTTTTGAACGTAGAGACTTAAAATGCACATGTGGAAAGATCAAGTCAATTGTTCCATTATTTTACTCTTTGTGAACCATTGATTTTCTCTTTGAGCTCCTTTACCAGGTCTCACTGGGGCAAAACATCATAGAGTAAATTGTTCATGTTCTGGGATTTCTCATTCTACCCAAGACAGAATTTTCTTTTTCATTGTTATATACCTTGGGAGTTAACAGGCATTCATAGCTGAATAATTATACCATGACAGGCATGTGATATCTGCATAAACTCAAATTAAGCTCCTATTAAAAACATAATCTGCATGGAGTATGAACACATATGCTTTCTGTTTTCCTTGGTTTATACCATTAATTTTAATGATGACAAAAAGCAGATGAATTACAGCCCCGATGTTTGTTTGGGGAACCTAGATAAATTCAGGTCCCTTAAATTTAAGAGGGCAAATCCTATTTAATCCAGCTGGAAGGACTGTATACTTGTACTTATTGTTACTAGGAGGGGAATGGATAACACGATACTAACTTTCCACCAACTTGGAATCAAAGTTACTTTATATATTTTCTGCAAATAAAGTTGGAAATGTGTAAAATCCTTCTACTTGCCTTTAATATATTAATAATATAATATGAGGACTGTATTAAATACACCACTTCTGACATGATCAGTTTGGTTAAGATTAATTCTGGGCCTAACATGTGCAGGGACTACAGAAACTACAAAGGTATGTTAAGAGATACTATAAATAGTATAACAGCACTTTATGTATGATGTGTGTTCATAAAGTAACATATTTAAGCAAATCAAGTACAAAAAAATAATAGGGATTTTATGATCTCTCCATTGACTACTACTTCCAGAAACAGATTACCTGGCTTTGCTACATGTGTGACCTTAGGCAAATGACTTTTCTCTGTCTCTTCATTATTTCATCTACAAATTGGGGTAAGCACACTATGTATTTCAAGGGGTATTGTGAGGATAAAAACGTAAATACCTTCAAAGCATTTAGGAGAAAGTGTAATAACTCCTTAACAAATATTAGTAATTATTATCAAGACAACGAGTTAGTTATTCACATGCTGTCATAGCAAAGATGTACCATTAATAGTGTATTTGTGATAATTAAAATTAAATTAACTACATTTCTATTAATATATGGTTTAAGAATGCCTGTGTATATTAATATACAATATATCTCATTTAGTCTTTGAAACAATTCTGTGGAGTATTTTCATTTCATGGATAAAAATATTGATACTTCAAAGAGATTTTAAACACTTGTTCTAAAATATAGAATCAATAATTGGGACAATGAGGCATAGACTCTAGATTTCATCATCTATAAACAATAATATTTTTACTACATCAACCTTAAAGATTAAATAATGGGAAAATTCTGGGTCACAGAAAGGCCATATAATATCTGGGCACCAATATCGGAGGTAAGATTTCTACTTACTAACACACACAATACAAATGAAAGTTAATGAGGCCAGAAGAAAACTACTTCTACTTAGGTTAAATCTATAATGAACTTCCTGAGAATGTTCTCTACCCTGATAATAAATATTATCCTTTCTTCTATTTTGGATCCTAATAGGAATTCTCTAGAAACAGAAGTTATAATCAATACAAAATTTTTGCCTATATATAGAGATTGATCATATGCTATACATGAGTATTAAATAGGATTATATGTTTATTTATATAACTGGAATATTTTATTTTAGTAGGTAAAGTGCATTTTTATCAAAATAATTATTATATAGTTGGTTTTGTCACTACATTTGATGAGGAAAATATTTTTTTCCCAAAAAAACATTTTTGAAAAATAGGGGTAATTATTAAGTATAATTATAATTATTGATTCAAAATATTTTAGTCAACAACTACATTTTAGATATAAACTGAATATTATAATTATTATAAATCTAAAACTATCCAAAACTATCAATTAATATAAAACAAGTTGTTATTAATGTATGTGAACTAAAAATCCTTAGTCATACCTTTTCCTTAAATTTATCTGCCACCTAGGTTCTTTTTTCAATTAACAACTATCATTTACTTGCAACAATATTTTGTTTGTTTTATTGAAGGGAAAGATAAACTTCTAATGTGAGGTAGCTATAAGTCATGGTTACATCTAAAGTAAGGCTAATATAATCAGGTCAGTAATTTATACTTGCTTTATTCACATACCAGTACATTTTAAATTTCTCAAAACCTGGTGACAGATACCAGGGCTATATTTCTTTTGTATCTTCCCACAATGTATATTGTTAAATAACTATTTCTGACAGACTAATTTTGTGAACCTTATTATTAGTAATTGCTGTTATATTCTTTTGAAGACCCAAGGACTCTTAATAGCCCTAGGTTTTGAAATAACTATGGAAAATAAAGAAATTTCATACAAACCAGGAAACCAAGTTTGAACGACCTGATTAGCAGAGGGATGGGGGCTGAAGTTGAATGGCTGAATTTATAAAATAAGTGAATTCCACATAATAGCATGTAGAAAGTTCAAAGGAAAATGGATTTTAAAAATCTGGGTAATCTCTATATTTATTTACAAGGAGTGGGGACCAAAAGTAACAGAAGGAACACAAGTACAAGTTTGGAGTGATGACGATCTTAGAATCACATCATGTTAGCAATAGGAAAATCTTTGCAGAGTAACTAATTTTAGAACTTCTTACCATGACTACATAAAGTCTAAACCCTTAGATTGCTTATAAAACGTGTTATGTTTTCCTTCAGTTTTCTTGAGGGACGAATCCATAGCTATGCTGGAACAGCAAAGAGGATTCAGATGCAGCAGAGGTTAAGACACGTGAGCTAAAGAAGCTACGTGACTTGATCAAGGCACAACATACAACGTGCAAAATTCTTCAACCTGCCGTAATGTGTAACAAGACCTAATTCTTCCCTCCTCAGGCTATGGCAAATAGTTCTTTACCTGCCAGACGGATTCGTATGTCTCTAAGTCATCCCACACATCGCTGTCAGGTTCATCATAATATTGCACCTCTTTGATGCTATTGTTCCTCAACTAAAATTATCATTGTGTCACTGACACCTTCTGAATACAGACTAAATAGCTTATTTTGGCACAGAAAACTTTCCACAGATTGGCCGCCACGTTTATTTTTCAGCTCTATCTTCTAATAAATACATATATGTATTCTTCATTGTCTAAACTCAACTTTGTGCTGATTCCTCAAGTGTGAATTATATTTATTTTCTTTGGAAATTTTGCTGGTGCTGTTTCCTCTAGATAGAATAATCTGCCTCTCTGCTTTCCCTGCCCTCTCTCTACACCCCGATGCTTCCCTGCCCCACGCCCAGTGCACACACACGCACACTCCCACACTCGCGTCTCCCACCAAAATACATCGTTCAAAGACCAAAGCAAATAAAGCCTTTCTGCATATGCTGAAACAGAAAATTACCTTTCCCATTTTGAACTCCTGTGGTTTCCAGTTTCTACTATTTTAGGATATATTTCACATAATATTTGTGGTAATCCCACTTTTTAGTGGGATTTAGTAGTTAAAACCATGTGTTTGGTAACAGATCTGCCATCAAATGCTTCATCAATTATCAGCTTTGTGAATTGAGTATTATGTGTAAAATGTCTCAGTTTTCTCATCTGTAAAACAGGTTTAATTATAGTAAGGTTGTTGTGAAGATTAAGTACAGGGTGTACCAAAAGTCACCATACATAGGCAAAGTGGAAAATTGTAGCTAAATATACCTTCATTTACAAAATATTTATTACAAAATTTTACAAAGTTTTTCCTTTATATGGAGACTTTTGGGACACCTTGTAAAATAATATATACATGAAGTCATAAGATACCATTAGCACTTAGTATGTATTGAACGTGAAATGAAAATAGCTGCCAAATATTTTGTAAACCTTATAATATTGTATATAGTGTATTATTGTTATATAGTTTTTGTTGTAATTTCTGGTACCTTCCTTGAGATTAACGGCTAGACCTTGCACCTCCATATTTCAGATACCTACATACATCCTATATGAATAGTAACAGCTCAATGTGTATTTACTGCATCAATTATTATTTATATCAGTGTTTCAAAAATTACATAAATTTAGTAAGTTCTCTAAAATAAATATAAGAATGAAAGTGCCTATAATGAATTATATATTTCTACAAACCAACAATTACATCTGTCAAACCCAAGCGGCTTCTCCAGTTGCTCTTCCACTTGCCTACATCCCAGAGTAATTGCTACTGAGTAAAAATTGTCAGGTAAAATTGTCAGGTTTCGCTGGGATGATGGGATGCACAGGAGAGAAATCACAAGAATCAGAAAGAAGTTTAAGGTACGCAGAGGGATAATCTGATGAAAATTCCCTCAGTGAAGTTGGCTCTTTTGAGAGGGGGAATATTCATTCATAAGCTTAATTGAGTAACAAGTGAAGAATTACAAGCCTCTGTCAAAATTAAAGAGGATGAAGAATATAAAGACGCAGGGTTTTAATGTTAAATTGTTTGTCATTAGGTTTTGCTTTTTATCTTTTATAGCAAAATCGTTCTCATATTGGAGGTGTATAAGTATCACTAACATATTAATAATAACATATACTACTACCAAAAAGTTAAAGAGTATCATATTTCCCAAAACTCACTTTAAAACTTGGTTTAATATTTGAATTTTGTAGGCTAGCATCTGCTATGCAATTGTGTTCATGTCTGTGTCAGATTACTAAATTATTAGCTCCCAGAGGCCAGGGATGTGTCCTTGCTATTCTTGGGATGTAGGTTTTCCACAGTCTCTTACAGCCAGCCACTCGGTTACTCATTTATGCACTCACTCACTGCTTCTTCTAATGAGATTTAACTCAGTGCAAAGCTCTTTGTATTCGAAAGAAATACAGTAAGATTTGTTCCTCACCTTTAAAAAATTTAAGAGGAAAAAAGAACACATGCGTCATTGAATATCAAGTTTGAAGTAAAAACAAATGACAGGAAAAAAAGCATGAATAGATTGCCGTGCAAGTTCCAGACAGAAACCATTTTTCTCTGCTGAGGAAAATCAATGAACATTTAATACACTTTGTATCATGGCTTGATCTTTAAATAATAGATAAAAGTTGTACCTGCATAGATTAGGGAAAAGTGATTCTAAATAAAAAATGACATACAAAAAAACATAGGGTGTACATTTGTTCATCTGTACTGCCATTAAATATTACTTAGCATAACTCCTGGCTTAAAAAAATAAACTCATGTTTTCAGTATGATTCCTCTGGACTTTATCTACTATGATTGTGGTCCGATGTCAAGATTTGTCTCCCTGGAGGCCCTCTGGCTACTGACTCTACTGTGTGCTGCTAAGGGCATGAGATTCAGGATTTAGATCCATGCTGTCCAATATAACTTATGTGACAATGGAAATATTCTGTATTTGCCTCTATCCAGTAATGTAGCCACAGGCCACATGTGACTATTGATGACTTGAAATGTGGCTGATGCAACTAAAGAATGGAATTTTTCCTCTTTAATTAATTTAAATTAAATAACCACATGTGACCTGTGGCTATAGTATTGCATAGTGCAAATCTAGGGTTACCTTTTTAGGAAATGTAAATTCCGGATGGATTTGATCCACAAAAGGATCTCCTTTGGTCAAAGCACAGTATGCCACAGTATTTCCTGTGAGATATTATTACATCCTCTCTTAGCTGAGCCAGTAGTTTTACCCTGTATAGTCATTGACTGTATACTAAAAGGAAAACTAACAAATTATATCTGCAGGAATCTCTAAAGACTTCTAAGAAGTGACTTTTGAATTTAATCTTAAAGGAAAACATCATCCTGGAGTTGAGAGCCGAGAATGAGTAAGGAAAGGAGGAAGAAGAGGTTCCAGGAAGAAATGAGAAAAGCATGGCCTTACCAGGGAATACTCAATAATTCGGTGTAACTGGCACACAAGGTGTTTTTTGAGGAGTAAGAGGAAATAAAGAGCATTTTGAAAAAAAAATGTAATAATGTGCACTACTTCAAGTAATGCCTAACTGTTGGTTTTTACATAATTTTATATAATTTCCCACCCAAAATGTTCATTCCATCACAAATATGTAGGGATGTAGGGTTTTTGTTTTTCCTTTTTTTTAGCAAACATTATTTATGTTTTAATCATTAAGTAAAACAACTAAAATTGCAACTTTGTCACCTAAATTTATTACTTGGACAAGACTGAGATTTAGGAAATTTATTACCATGATGTCACCAATGGTTTATAATTTATAAGTCTTTGGATTAGACATTAGCACAGTTATTATTTCCTCTAATGCCTTACCTCACCACAGTCTAATAACATTCAGGAAATCCAAAAGACAAAGGGGAAAGAGTGGTCTTGAAAGCTAAAAACAGTCGTTGAAAACTGATGCAATCATGTAATAAAATATGGCACAATAACTTATATGATATGCTCATAGTATCTGCTAAAGCAATTAGAGTCCACAAAGCTAGAGTTTTGTTCATGTATTACTAAAAATGAAAGCTGTTTCAGCCCAAGTAACACCTATAAGCTATGCAGTTAAATTGTGTACATTGGTCTTTACTACTTGCATATGTAATCTATTAACACTCTTCTAAAAGAGAAAACCACTGGGTAGCAAACAGATTTCATAAGTCCTTCCAATTAGAGCCAGTGAGCTATGTGATATATTACATATGACAATACAGGATGTTAATGTGTAATTATATTAACACTATGTTCTTTAATGATGGGTCAGTATCTTCACACATCTAAAAAGATCTTGTTCATTAGATAACAGAAACAGCAATATTAGTGTCTCTTCATATCAATAACATTACATTTATCAAATATATTCAAGAGAGTCCTTTTTTTAATTGATAATTTTGGTAGATATTCTATTTATGAATACTATAAATTTAAGAGATTCCCAACAAAATATTGTATTGTATCATATTAGTAGTTATGTTCTTTTTGAAAGAAAATAGCATATGAAAAACAAATATTTTTTCTAATTTAAATTATTTTTTTCAGAAAACCTTTTCAACTAGCTTTTCATCTACCTACCTATAGTAAAGAACAATTTTCAATGCACTATGGGAAGGTCAAAATATTTACATATATTTTATTCATAAACATTTGTCCTAATTTCCACCGATGAAAATATAGGCAATCTTTTCACTGTGGCATGAGATATTTCAATCACCATAGGACAGAAGGAGTTTATTGTAACAACTATAAACAATCAAAAAGGGAAATTAATAAATGTTTTCAAGGGCATCCTAAGTAGGTTTTATATACATTATTATAATAAGTCTTCACATCACCTGTGAGATTTTCTTATCCTCCTATTGCAGATGAAGAATCTGAGTGTCGAAGGGTACAAGGACTCGCTTGAGACACAAAGATGATAAAAGGCAGACTCCAGGAATAACACCCAGTTCTGTCTGATTCCAACATCTTGGACCCCATTACTACATGTAATGGGTATGAATCTTACACTACAGACATTTGTATGTAAGAAATGTAATTTTACTTCCCAATCTGGAAATCAAATTACATTTATTTCAGGCTACCATCTCTCTAGATGGCAAAGGAAATTCAATTTGTTTTGATCCTTTGAGCATCATATAAGGATATAGAAGATTTATATGGTAGATTTCCAGAAATTCGAGTGAGAGTTACATTTAAAGGAAAGATATTGTGTATCCATAAAGAGGTGATTAATTCGAATTTATTTATGGAGTTGAATAAAATGGAGGGAAGGAAAGGGATGCCAGCTTTGAGCAGATTACCTGACACCATGACGAAGGATAGGTTTTCATCTTCTCTTAAACCATAAATGACATGCTTAACCTCTCTTCCTATGAAGCCTAATCCTTTACCTTGTAAATCAAATACTACATGAAATTGGAAGCACTTCTCATCTATTTGGCATTGTCTGATTAACTTCGACATATGATCCCAGTGTCTCATGCTTTGTGGGGATAGATCCCCTATCTTTTTCAGTGTTGTAAAATGTCTTAGGAATACAAGAAATAATAACAATATTTATAACAGTATTTTCCACTATGCCACTACTTTTCCTGCTCCTTCCTCTAACTTGTAATAAATAATCATATATACAAATTTTTAATATTTTCTATGATTTGTGGCAGTAGAGTGCATAGTCTTTTACTATGTTTCTTTTTTAAATGTTTCTTAATTTTTCACCAAAATGTAAATACATCTAAATATTTCTTTAACAGATCTTCCGTGCCTTTTACTAGCATATGTCAATAAGTTTCATATTATAATTTTAATATTCCAGTGCCTATAATACATTTATATTTGTGAACAAGTTTGAAATTTGGTGATTTATGTAACTGTCTTTAAACAATATTTCTTTCACGTTATGTTAGGAAGGTTGACAATAACGGTAACAACCTCTTAAATTTTCATTTTATTTTGTTATGTGGTACTATTATATGAACGTTATTAATAGAATAAAAATAATTGCATGTGTTTTTTACTTTGCTGCTTTAAAAATGCTTAAATAAACTCTTTAATTCTCATGATAAATCTGTGAGGTTAAATATCCTTATCTGCACTGACGTTTTAGGACCAGAGGCTCAGAGATGTGTAATGGTGACCAAAGAACCAGAGCTAAAAGTCTGCCCAGCTGGGCCCTGGTAGCTGGCTGACTGCCCTTCCCACTACAACTTAGCACAATTTTGTGAAAATTGTTTGTGAAAATTCTCTCTCAAATCATTGCAAGTGTAAATTTTGGAACTCAGCTGAAGAACCATCACTGCTAGTGGACAGCTTATTACCAAATACATAATCAATGCAAGGAAAGAATAGAATCGGTAATTCTCACAGTAACAAAAATAGAGAAGACTTTTGGTTTGCTTCCTTTTTTACTTTTCTCTCTAATTCAAATGAGTTTTAAGAGTTATGATTTGAAACCCTGCCATTAGCTCCATCAGAAATATTAGATGTTAAATAAAGTGATCCTCATTGACCATAAAATGAACACCATTTACTATCCCAAGATGATAAAAAATACTTTTATAATGAATAGTAGATAAATTGCCAAAAAAGCTATTTTATTTCAGTCTGTGGACAACTTAATGAGCTACTGGAAAATGCATACATATTCTGACCTAATTAATTCCCAGGGAACCTGGTTTTGAAGAGTGCTCAGAAATGTCCCCTAACTTACTCGGCTGTCACATAAATGTTGTAGTAGCTAGACACATTCTGACAACAGGGTTTCAGGCATGAATTAGTTACCTCCTCATCAAGACTTTTATTGTCATGCTTTCCTGCACACATTCTACCTTGAGACACGTGCATATTTTTTGTATGTAGTCAAAAGTTCATTCCTGTTTCTGAATACACAGGCCCCAACAGAGAACACTTCCCTGTGATGATAATGTGCTTGTTCCAAGGACACCACCTCCAGGCACACTATCCCTATCATACAGTTTTATATTTCCCTCTTTGAGAGGAGCATGAGGATAGTTTCAGGTACTTGACCTGGGCTAATGTAACTTAAAAATACATGAAGAACATTTAAGCACCAAAGGTATACAAAGGACAGACAGAGTGGGGGAAATGATGACTATGGCTATTTATTATAGAATGTCCTTTTGGAAAGTACATAAAGAAAAGTAAAATATAATAATTTATTCTAGACATTTAATGTAGTGAATTGCTATTTTTCTTGTCTACAAAGGAAGAAAATGGGTCATTTTATTTAAATTTAAAATTTTTTCTTCAAGAGCCATTAGAATAGATCTTAGCATACCTGTGTAATAAAATGATCACTCTCCTCTTATGACATATTCTGTTCTTTAGAGTTAATGTGTACATTACTGCTTGCAACATGCTAACTGCTGCTAAAAATCATTAAGCTAAGCAGATATTTAGCTAATAATAGCTATTTTCAATCCACTTTAAGTTTATACAAATAAAAATAATCTTTGCTGTTGGACATGAATGCTCAACCTCTCTTGGATTAACTAACATGTTGAAAACACTTCTTATATTAAATAAATGAAACCCTTCTTTTTTTTTAATCTACAGGACATCACTTTTAAACTGGAGGACTCACATTTTGAAAATGGCCGTGGAAAAAGTCCATATGACCCTAAACTGCTGACAGCATCTCTTTTAATAGGTGCGTAGTCAACAATCAAATAAATAGTGAATTTTTTATAGATAATAACCAGGTTGCATATTCTTTTTTATCTACCAAAATTTTCCATATTAATCACAAACAGTTTTAGAAGTAGATCAGTTGTGATATATTCAAATATTCTGAAGATGAAGGAAAAAACACAAAATGCTGTTTTGGTTATTGCTCTATTTATCTGATTCTTTTTAATTAAAATGGTTTAATAGTATCTTAAAATGGGCTGCTCAATCATTATACATCCCCACTTGAGCTTAAATTTTTATTTTGTAAGAAAATATTTTTGTTTCCATTTTATGAAAAAGGTGTTTAAATGTGGAATTTTGACAAGTTATAATGAAAGAATGAGAATCAGTCTATCCTGTTAATTATAGTCAAAGATTTGTAACTTTCTCAACATTTGGACAATTTCATCAGCACAATCAATCTAAATGGTGGTACAATTGGCAGAGACTACTTTGCGTTACCTTGAGTCGACTCATCCTGATATCTTGTTAGATATACTGGCTTAGAGAAGACATTCCGTACCCACCTTTTATGACTTTAGGTATTCTTTTTTAAAAAAAAAAATTTTATGTGACTTCTAACCTTTCCTCTAATCATATTCTTTTCTAGTTTTCTTCTTTCTTCTTTTCTTTCAACAATGCAGATGGGTGGGGAATGCTTAGTTATAGTTCAAAAGGATAGATGTAGGAAGCTAGAAGTAGGTAGAAGTAAGTAGAAGAAACCTTTCGTCTATGTTGAAAAATAAAATCTTTTACAAAGATTTTATATAAAAATAAATTTTATATAAATAAATTTTATATAAAAATAAATAAAATCTTTTTAGCCACCTCTGTACCAAGGTTAAATAAATACACAAAAAGCGAGCAATCAATGAAACAATCTTTCTATTTTTTTTCTTGCTTTCATTTTATTTCATTCTTTCTTTTTCTTTATTTTTTCTAACTTTTGAGCATACCAATAATCTAAAACACACACACATACAAAATAAGATTCTGTTCTTGAATGTATTTTTTTACACAACTGTATACAAATTATGTGCCTTTTTGTTTCTCTTTCTGTAAAGTAAGCAATTATATAACATAACAAAGATAATGAAACTTCTTAAATGTAAAATTTCTAATTTCATTTTGAATAATACATCTAGAGTTTTAAAAAGTAAAATTAGATTATTTGCCGATGTGTCTTAAGTTTATAAAGTTTTCTATCTTTTTCTTTTTATAAATTATTTTTGCCTACTCAAGAAAATAAACTCCAGTTATATTAACTACAGCATTAGCCATGAAGATGTATTTTTCTCAGTATTCTCTTGTGTTTACTTTATCAGTGTGTTTCACTGATCCTGTTCTATTAAGAATAAAACCATTGTAGCATGAATTATCTCCTTGATTGCTTTTCAAATGTAGACCATTTTAGTCAATTTGATCCATTTATGCAGCTTTTTAACAAAAGTTTAAGACTTAAAGGAATGCAGCAAATTTAGTACACTTATAATTTTCCTATTCACAAATGGCCTAGTGATTATATGTGGGTGACTTCCTCAAGAGTACATACTGAAATTTGAAAGTTGTCTTAAACAAAGGGGAGGAGTTGTACCTTGCTCGAACTTGCAGTCTATACTTATTTAAATTGCACGCTGAAAAAGGGGATGGATATTCCTCAAAAAACAGTATGTAAAAGTGTGCCTAAAACAGCTTTAATTTGTGGTATGTTTCCCAGTAGGGATTTGGTTGATTATTTATTTTAATATTCTGCTGAGAAAGGATGATGACAAGTAGGTATTACATAGCTCATATGGTATGCAACCACACAAAGTCTGCAAAGAATATGAAACTCCACGGTTTTTGGTTTTATATTAGAATTTCTTTGAAAAAACTATATAGGTTTCTAAAAAGGAAAAGAGAATGAGGGAAGTTCAGTGAGTCAAGGAGAGTATGTGTGGCTAAGAAAGAACAACAGGCATTTCAGAAAACAAACTTTAAATGGAAGGCCAGACCTAAACTACCAATATGGCAAAATAATTGTAACTTTCAGAAGTATATAGTGCTTATTGACAAGCCCAAATAAGTTAATTTCTGAATAAGTTGAATAGCAAGATACTGAAAAAGGAATGAGGACATACTAGACCTGGCAGAATCCCTCAAAGTACCTTCAACTCTGTTTTAATTCAACAACTGTAACTGCCTGAATTGAGTTTGTTTCCTTTATAACCAAGCTATAAATTCTTCCTCTCACAGTACATTGAATTCCCCTTGTTGGGTTTTCTTGGCATTTTCTCTTATGCTGCTATAAAAAGAATGTTCACTAGTTTCATGGAGCCTTTTAACATAAATATTTTCTACAGCGCTTCCCAGATTCTTTTACATACAAGGATAACAGCTGTCTCTGAAATATACAGGTTGTCCTTTGTATAACAGAAAATGGCCCGTGGAAAGGCCTATCTTCCCCAAAAGATTTTGGATCCACTCTTCTCATTTTAGCACATAAGATAGAAATTTTAAGGTGGTGCCAGGCTGCTTTCTTCCTCAATACTGGGGAACAAAATTTCAGGTTTGGCTCAAATCATCTGTAAACTGGCTTGATGGATCTTGGCAGCAAATATTTTTTATACCATCAATACCACTATGAAGTAGTTTCAACCAGCATTAAACTTAAAAGCCAGATGACAGCTTAAAAAATTTGGTTTACAAAAACTATGAAGGTTTAGTATGACTTTTTTCCAAAATGCCCTGACTTTTTAAGCTGATGACTATACAAAATATGAATTCTCTCCTAAGCAATACAAAGCTATTGAATTAAATCCCCAAATCCTATAACATCCCCTAAGTTTTTCAAAGCACCACAGTAATTTTTTCCAATCTTCTTTAATAATGGTCATTTTGTCAATATAAAATTGCTCCAGTATTTATTTTTTAAATGTTTCTTATTTTATCCACCTGCAAATATTTTTAGGACTTTGTTTCAAAGGTCTTTATTAAAGATAGCAGTTACTCCCCTGCTCAGAATAAATGCCAGGTGTGAGCATAGCATAAGAATAAAACCCAGTATTTTTAAAATTTATTTAAAAAAAATCTGCATTAATTAAATACCATCTCACATTTTCATGACACGAAAGGAGGAGTCAATTTTATTTTCTCATTGAAATCTTTTCCAGGCAATGTGGCACTAACAATTTAGAAATATTTCATCACAAAGAGATATTATTGAGATCTATTTCAAAGGTCTGTAACTTTTAGGCAAGGTTTATATCTTCAAGCTGGAATTCTGCCTTGCCTCAGGGGAGAGCATAATTTGATACTATAAAATGCTCTCATTTGGTATTAGAACAAGCAAGGTACTCCCTGAATTAATTAAATATAATTGAGAAAATTATTTGAAGTTCTTTGAGCCTCAATGTCCTTGAATATAAAATGATATGGCCAGGCTAATTCTACTAGTTTGTTGTGAGAATTAAATAAAGCAATGTAATAGAATGTTATTATGAGTACTTGCATATTTCTGGAGTATATGTGAAGTAGACACAAACAAACAAAAACTGGCATGTGGTTGCCTGCAGGGAGGAATCTTTGACATTTATAAATTTTATATTTTTAATTTTATATCATGTGTACTTATTAACTGTTCAAAATGTTAGTTTTAAAAGATCAAAATAAGTAACAAAGTCAATTTATTATAGTTACTGCTATAGAGAAAGTGATCGATAAGTATAATAATGTAAAATTATTCCCACAGCCTTCCATTCCCCAGGAATGGATTTCGTCCATGCTGTTTGTGTGTGTGTGTGTGTGTGTCAAAGAGAGAGAGAGAGACAGAAAGATATACATTTCTTTTTTTTCCTTCTGTTTCTAATTACTCTGCTTCCATTCTGTGAGTGGAATTTACTTAAGGTGTTAACAACATAATGGCTTGGTCTTTAGGTTTGTTTGATTTTTTGCTCACATCCATGTCACACTTTTCACCTGTGCTAGTAACACTGCAATTTTATCAGGAAATGTTTTTTTCGCCTTCTGTTTCTCCTCATCACACCCTTCTGAGGAATTGTAATCCAATACATGAACTGATCTAAGCCACATTTTTACTTCATTTTGAGCTGTGAACAGAAAGTCTAAAGTACATATGAACTTTTGTTTCTAATATGTGCTTCTCAGGTAACTCAGCCATGGTGGAAACACAGTTCACAAAACTGTTTTTGTTCATCTCAGTAAAGAATGCTTTCCTTTGAGACAGTTAAGAAAGAATGGTAGTATACTCAAACAGCAGCTTTTGTATTTGACAGTTTCTAGATGGTTAGTTATATCTGTCAGCACTAATTTATCTTAGTCCAATATATTATTTTTGAGACATCAGACTGCCCTTGTGGTATTTTTCGTTAGAGAGACTTCAGGATTTTGTTGGACAGAGTATCCACAACCACTTTTTAATATGTACAACAATTCCTTGAGTATATTATCCTACCATCAATTTAATACAATTGGACAAATGTCATATTCTTTCAATAGTGGCTTAGTATATGTGGAAAGCCCAAAAATATGTATCTCAACCATAATGTCATTTGAATCATTGCAGAATAACATTTACCTAATATACTACTCCAGATTTTCAAAAAGACCTATATTTAGGATCAGAAAATTATAAAATGAACACTATACTCAAACATCAGCATGTAATTTGGTTACTTTATAAATGATCTAAAAACTACAAAAGAAGTTTCACAAGTAGGCTTTTGTTGTTGTTGTTAAATACATATGTTCTCCAAAAATAAGCCAACTGAGGTATAGAAAATTTCTTATAATCGGATATATTCAGATCATTCCAGACAGCCAGAGAATGTGGCAAGTCTTTAATATGACTAAAATGTTTGAGTATATTAAATGACACATACTCTGGTTTGATATTATATGTCTGCTTGATGAGAAATAAACAATAATAGGATATCCCATCACTTATATTTCTGGGTAAAAACAACAAAGATGTCATACCTTATCTATAGCAATCATCTTTGATAAGACTCCCCAGAGAAATTTCAGCAGGAAATCTGATCTAAGGCCTGGTGCAATGAAATAGCTACTGACATTGAACATGGACAATATGAGAATGTGCCCTTCATGGCCACCTAATCATCTGGTACCCTCCAGCTCAAGAAAATCACTTTGACTCTTGCCAAAAATAATATTCGGGTAGGAGGTAATTTCCTATCGCTGGAAGCAACTGGTGCCTAAACAGTAAACGTTTTTTGTTTGTAAGTCAATTATTTAATTTGATTCTTTTAGTTATAAACTGAGTCACTAACTCTTCTCCTGAATAGTTTTTCCACTTTCTCTGAATGACCTTCTTGTCTATTTTGAAATGTGAAAGAAAATAATTCTTTCTGCCTTGCATTCATTGATTTTTGTCTTTCTAGTATGAGAGTGGATAAAAAAAGTTATAATACAACCAAACAGATGAACAAGAGAAACAAACATCTTTTATATCCAAGTAAAAGTTTTTATTTGTTGTTGGTTTTGTTATTTATACTCCCTCTTAAATAGATTTTATATATAATAACAAATATAATCATGAATTTTATTTACCCTAAAGCATGCTAAATGACAAAAAGAATGGTTAATTAATGATATTCTTAATTAGTATGTCTGATTACACTTCTTGTTGGCATGCTCTGTCTGACTATACTCTGATACTAAATTATCCAGTTTCACCTTTTTCTTTTCTATTTTTATTTTTTTCTGACTTATATCACCACATATATGGTCCATAGGCAGTGAAGTTCAATTAATAATTTAATGCTATAGATTTTTTAGGATAAAAAAGACAGGAGGTTTCCTCTCACAGGTGTCCCAACATGAAAATGTTTGAAATTGGCATGACCATTTTAGGCTGCTTTCACAACATATTTTTAACTAACATCCTCTTATTCACATAGAACAAGAAAAAAATCATTCACCTGACATTTAAAAATACATCACATCTATTTATTAATTCTTTGTAAAAAGATAAAATATTAACCTTAATAAAAATATTACAGTGCTTGAATATAGGTTGATATTAAGGAAACAATAGGCATTTAAATGTTTCAAGGTGCCTTTGGAATTTACACATAGCTTACATTCATAGCATTTTTGCATTTCCAGAAAAGGTTTAGTTCTTTTCCTTGTGGTTAGGTAGACTATTACTCCATCATATTTTAGTGAGAGCAAGTCAGATTTGCACTTGATATTTAATTAAGTGAAAAGAATACAAGGTGCTTTTGAATCCAAAAGGCACCACACTGTGACAATTTAAGATAACATAGGAGAACTATTCATTTAGCTAGTAATTTGTACTCATTATCTAATCATTATTTTTATTTATCTTGCATTACAACAATCCAAAATAAATGATTGCTTTTTTAACTCAATGTCCAAGATGTCTATCTGTGGATGTTGAAAGCAATAACTTGTTGTTGCTCAGTGATTATCTCCATGTAGCTATTCTCCACTATATAAGAGGGTCTCCAAAGTCAAGTTCATTCAGACATGTTAGAGAGACACAGGTTATAAGAAAGAAATTGCTTTGGGTTAGACCACTGTGAATGTCTATTTTACATTGCAAAGCCCTTATGTGTGAGGGAGAATTGAGGATGTGAACAAATGTTAATCCTATACAAGTGTTTAAGTTATAATTTATCTACACCTTCTTTACTTTCTGAATATTTTCCAAATCAATGAATGCAAAAACATTAACATATCCAAACAATCAACCAGATCATATTATGATTTACTGTAATTATCATGGCTTATTTGGATAAAATTTTATCATTTTTATTTTGTTTTCAAATAATTCACTTAAGTAGGCAGGCAAATTATATGTTTTCTGGAAGAATTAACGTGAGGCACTTTCTGTTTCAAAGAAACAGAAATTCAGTTTATTAGAGGGTGGTATAGTTTACTGTAAAAGGTTTGGGATTAAACAGGCCTGGGTTTGGACTTTCACCTTGACTTGCCATTAGCTGAGCAACCTTGGATTTCTTGAATTGTAAAATAGGGATAACATTATTTACATCATGGGGTGGTTGACAGAGCTGAATGAGATAATTTGAAAGTGTCAAGCGAGTGCCTGACTGCCTGACAAGCACTGAGTGGAATTCAGTAAATATTAACTTCTCTTTTTCCTCCCTTTTGTCTTTTTCCTTCTATTCTTTACCATCTGGTTGTGATTCCTCCATTATTAAACTCTGACCTAGAGTTAACTCAATTTAAATAGCAATGAGTCAAAAAGCAATGGAAGCTAGAATTGCAGTGATTATGACCTGGACTTATCAGAATTTCTTTCTTTTCAAACATATTTCTGCGATGTCTGAGGCCATGTGGAAGATTGATTTTTGAACTCCATGATAGTTTGTACCAAATAAGAACACTTATCCCAGTAGATATATTAAAAAATAAAAAGCAAGCCATTGCAAATAAAATATCAGTCCTTTCTAAATAACAAAATCTGATTAAGTCAGATCCTACTGAAAAAGGTGTGTATGAAAGATTTAACTGATACTAAAATAAAAGCTATAAACAAGATTTTACAATGATTCCTTACCCTACTAAATAAGAATATTAGAACCATAGTAGCTTTACACCTATAAAAGCAAATGATACAATAAATGTAGTTTGCATTTTGCATTTTGCAATTTTGTCATTGGTCATAGTGAAAAGAACAAAATTTCATGTGTTAGCAATGTTCACTGAATCAGACTTCACTCAAATTTTGCAAGTTAATGCTAAATGAGTAGTCACATATTTAATCAGTTATTATAAAATACTCCCTTCAATGAAAACATAGGATGAAATATAAGTAGCTTTGCATAATGATGCAGAGAGCATTTCTGCTTTCTCTTTAGCATGGTCAAAACATCAAACTTGTCTTTTGTTTGTATTGTTTTTCTTGCCTTAGTTGAATTAAAGCATGTGTATGTGGTTATATTTTGTCACAACATAGATGGAGAATTATACTCTGGAACTGCAGCTGATTTTATGGGGCGAGACTTTGCCATCTTCCGAACTCTTGGGCACCACCACCCAATCAGGACAGAGCAGCATGATTCCAGGTGGCTCAATGGTAGGTGGCATGTGTAAGAACACAGGCTTGTGACATGTATAACTGTATTAAGCCACTGAAGAACTTTTATAGTACAGGCAATATTGCTTGAAATTTAGTGTGCTGTTAAGCTAATGATGGTGACTTCATGACTGTGGGCGTGAGAAAGTTGGGCAAAAAGAGAAGAGAGATTAAAAATTCAGGAAAATATTTATTTTGTGCCAAAACTGGAGTTTCTCAGTAGTTAGCTATGGAAAGAAAGAGATCTGGGCTGCAGCTACGGAAAGGAGGCAATGGAAAAAGATAAGATGACTAACCAACCCTGTCTTTTTACAAGGACACCACAGTAAATCTCACAGTGTGGTACTTTCTTCATCCATGTATCTCATTATTGCCTTGAGATCATCGTCATACAAACTATTGAATATCAGAAAAAATTGCAGTGCTAATAACATTATAGTAATAGTATTTTCAAAATTTCAAAGGGCTTTTATATACTATCATTATTTCATTTGAGTTACCTTTAATTTTCCTAAAACCCTTTTTCCCATTTTATAGGTGAGGAAATTAAGACCAATATCTTATGTAACCCAATAGTAGAAGATTTAGAACAGGAACCCAGTTTTCTGAACTTTAGTCGCGGCTCAAGTACTTGATCAAGTAGATGTTTTTTATTATTATTATCACTCCCTATTTTCTTTTTAGTATATAAATAATTTTAGCATAGCAGAAAATGTATAAAATGTATATGCTTAAAGTAAATAAATATTATTTTCATTCATATTTTTAAATAGTCCTTAGAAATCTTTCTATCTAGAGTTTGATTTTTTCCTTTGGTTATTTGTTTACACACTCACCAAAGATTTTTATAATGTTCCCTTCTATATTTATAATGGTTATTTTTAATTATTACTTAATTGTCTATATTTATATCTGCCTTAAATCTTATAAAATAAAGTTACCCAATCCCTAATTTCTTCTCCATGAACTTTTTCCTGATTTCATATGACTCGTTAATAAGAATGAAGTTTATGGTTTACAGTTCACTTATGTTCTCAGTAAAATGATTGATTATCTCACTCTTTGAACTTCTGCCACACTTGTTTTTCCTGGCTTACTTCTGAGAAACCCAAAATCCATTCTATTGTTTCTGAACTTCATTGGATTGTTAGAGAAAAATCACAAGACTGCCTCTAGACTTCACTGAAATTTCAAGAGACCATGAGTTGTGTGACAATATTTCTTCTGATCTATCCTATACTTCAAAGTGACCATTCAAAACACAAAACACACCTCAAATGACCTCAGTCAGCATCTCTTCCCTCCTGTGACAGGATTTTTGATTGTCCTATTATTTTTCATGTAATAGTGACAAAAGCATGTCCCCGACTTCTTCATTTGACCCATCTGCCTTTGTTCTTAATTGCATGGCTGTTCTTTCATAAATTTACCCAATCTAGATTTTATTTGCTGTCTTTATCTCTTTTTTAGCACTAATTTCTTCCCCTGGCCTGAAATCTTGCCCACTTATCCCATGCAAAGCTTTCTTTCTTAATCACAGTATGCCACAAAGTCTCTCTCTGTATGTCAAAGTTCGTAGCCTGGTTAGGACTTGTTTCCTCAGCATATTTCACTCCCTTTAGCCTCTTTCAACTTGACTTTCATCCAATAGTCTTTTTCCATGAAACTCTTCTTCCACAGGTCATTAATGACTTCTGATAGCTTTTTATCAATCTCCACTTGGACAAGCTCTCCTGTAGCATTTGTCACTAACTAGCTTATTCTCTTTAAATGAGTCACTTCTCTTAGCTTCCCTTATTTCTTACTCTACCATGTTTTCTTTAAACGTGGCATCATTTCTCCATGGTTGTTTTACATGAAGGTTATGCCTGAGTGACCTACCATTTATGAGTGACCTACCAACACTGTGGTCATCAAAGGGGATGGCCATGTAGTCAAATGTCCCCCTGCCACTGGGGATAGAAGAGGTCTCATGGTACCTGTCTGAATATCTGAGAAAGTAGAACCTTCACCAAGAAAAAGAAAAGATACTGAGATGAAGAGAGGGATGTATGTAAAACTCCAAAAGCCCAGGGGATAATTTTGGAATCTCCAGTGTCAATTATTAAGTCTAGAATATGTGTGGAGGCAAAATGAGTAGAAGAAAACCTCTTTTAACATTGCTATCTGTTCTGTTCTCAAACTGAAATATTTGCGTGGGGGGGAGATATTTGCGTGTTTGTTTTTAATTCAGCAAGAAGGAGACTTTGATCTACTAGGATCCCTAAAGGGCATACAGGCTTTCACTGTCCATGAGAAACAAAATCTCGTTAGAAGATGGACTAACATAAAGGAGAGTATAGTATCCATTTCAGTTTTATGGCCTCAGAGAAAAAAAAAAGTCATCAAGTTAAAGCTGCACACTCACATGTTGACAGCTGAGGCTGAAGAATTTACACTGTGGGAAAACACAGTCATTGTCCACAGCTCTGTACTTCATCTCTGAAAATGTGTAGTTCACTTGAGAATTCAGTTATCAGTCTCTCAGCACTAAACGTGAGAACTGATTTTTCCAAATTAGCACAAAGGTTACATCTGACAGGGTGCAGAAACCAGAACTGCTGCAAGATGGAGGACACAGACATGTTGGAGACAGAACTGAGGGCCCGTGAATCACAAGCCTCGTGAAACTAAATACCATCACGGAATAAAATTGGAAACATAATGTTTACACACTCATGCATAAAATAAATTCGTTTTGAGGCATCAGCAGAGACTACACAATCATCTGTATTCCACAAGTTAAAACACAACCTTACGAGGTATTTTTTTCAGAGGTCTATGGGCTATTAACATTAATTTTGGCATAGGGCTTAATTTATTTTTCTCAAAACAATTCAACTCTATTGGAAGAATCAATTTGCCTATTTTAGATGACCTTTAATTTTGTTCCTGCTAAAGAAAAGCAAAACAAAAGCAAAAACAAAACAAAAAATAATGATAGTTGTCTAAAATTGGATCCTGAAATATCTAGATTTTTTTAAAAATGGAATTTCACTACTTTCATAATTACCAAATTTACATTTATATAATGGTGCCAATAAAAGTTTAAATTCAGTTTTAACAGGAACTATTAGGAATGAATAACACTTCCAGATGAAGAAACTTCAGAGAAATGAAATCTATTGATTTTCTAAAATATTAATATGTAACAAGTTTCTCAAAAACCTTCATCATTGATAATAAACTCTAAAGTTTCTAGAGGCTAGAGCAACTTTTGATTTCAGGAAATGTACTGGGTTGGGTTTGACATGATGTAGCAAAATTCACTTCTTTTTCTTGTGCTACATAAATTCTGTCGATATTATATGGTTTTAAAACTCAATTCCAATTTCAACTTACTAATACTGTGGAAATAAAGTAAAATTGTTCTGTTGTATATTCTTAGTGAGGAAACAAGTTTATATCGTTGTTATAGTAATGATTTCTTAACAACAGTTAGTATGAAAATACTACTACCCAGTTATTGTGTGTATAAGCCATTCAGTAGAGCAGATGGATGGCTGGCCTACAGTAGTTTTCTATTTGATGGAGACTGGTTTCCAAAACTGTTTATGTCTTAGACTCATATCAGGATGATACTCAATGTGGAGGGCAGACTACAGTCCTTAGCATGAGACTTTGGCCCTTACATGTAATGGATTATATTACCTACCACCTACAGTTGTGAAAAGAATGACCACGATCATATATAGAAAAAAGCACTGAGCAAGTGGTTGGCATGTAGTAAGCACTTAATAAATGTTAATTATCTCTGTATCCTTTTTCCCACTTCTACTGGGTGGAGCATGTTTAGGAAACTTAGTCAGACTCATTCTGGGAGTGATTATACTTGAGTCAGGGTGAAAGGGCAGCCAGAGTCGGGTTTAATATATGAAACCACATGGATCCTTGAGAGAGCCAAGACCCGGCGAACACAAACAGACCTAATTACAATGCCCGGAGTGTGAGGCCTTCCCACTCATTTCAGGAAGACCTGTTTTCTTTTAGTGGAATTTCCTAAAAGGATCGTGCCTGTAGATACACTAACCCACTTGCCTTTTTCTGTAATTGAAATGGTATGCAAGTCATCATTCCACTTCCTCTCACTTGTAACTTTCATACCATGATGGCCTGCCCTTTTTGGAATCAGCATAGCTTCCTCTGTGGTCATGTACTAGGATGTTTCATGTTCTCCTAAGATTCAAATTTCTCCACAAGATGCATCTGTAGAAAAAATAGAGCCAAGAAATATGACTGCAAATAAACTAGGAGTGCACCAATGAGCAGTGCATGGTACTAGATACCCAATCTCAAATCACTTACACAGCTTTTTTAATACACTATTTCAATCCTGCCATCTTTAGAGACATAAAAATTGTCAGAGTATCCAATTGTGTTTTTCTTTAATAAGTAAAATGAGTCATCTGCAAAAGCTTTGCATAATGTCAGACTTCTTATGATGCCACTTTGCAATATTTCTTTGGCTTAAATAAGTTAGTAATATTTTGCTGACTTTGGGGAAAAAGCCCTTTATGAGCTTTACTTTATGGTCATTTGAGCAGAAAAATATTATAGAAGCTGGGTGATGATTTTGTTAAAACAACAGCAGCAACAGCAAAGGTTTTCTTGGTTTTTGTAGCCTAAGAAAGAAGGAACAAGGATACAGTATTTTTTTAACTTTTGAATTATATATTCTGAGTTACCACTGTATCCATTAGTTAGCAATCCTGGGATATCAATGTATAGAGTCACAGAAATAAAAAATGGTAATACCTATGGTTATTTTTTCTGAAATTTTGTTGAAACTTGAATATGTAATAATTTAAAATAGTTATTCATATTTATACCTAAACACAACCTGGTAATGTTTTATTTTCTCAAAGATCTATTACCTAGAAAAAATTTTATCCTAAAAAAATGTATGCATCCATTAGACATGTAAGGTTTCCAAAAATAAGTATGTATCAGGAAACTACTTTCTAAGTGATGATAAATTTTAAAAATCACTAAATGTACTCTTTTTTCCTAAAGAGCTAAAAGTTACCAAAATATAGTTTCATTTGATCTCATTTTCTAAGGACCTACTTTCTATGTCACATTTTGTCTAAGAAACATTACCACTTTTAACCAGTTTTGCTTGAAATTATTAATGAGGAAAAATGAGTAAAGTTCTGAAATAAAAATTAATTCATAGTGTCAATATGCTTAGAAACTGATTTTATTTTTTTCAGGCTTCTAAGAAAATGTACCTGAATAAAATTGTTAGGATATGCTATTTTAATATTTTTTAATGATGTGATGAAAAGTACAATTATCAAATGTGGCATATTAGCAATAAATCTTAAATTATTTATTTCAGAATTAACAGTTGAATAAGTAGAAAAGTAACATTTAAGAGCATCATTACATTTTGTTAAGGTAATCCCTCTTTTTGAGCGAAAGTTGATCTAAACTTACAAAATGAGACAATATCCTGGACAGTTCTGTACATTAAAAGCAGCTTCCTTTTTCCTCTTGTTTTTACATTTTTCTCTCACCTCACCATCAGTTTAATGAATACAGAGCCTGTCTATACCAATTTCCTTCTTCTAGAGTCACTACATTCAGAGCTCTGTGGGCCTCAAAAGGGATTTACTGCTGACTGGGTAATCTGGGTTCCTGTGTGCAGTGACATCAAGCAAGAGATTTACCCAGAGAAGTGGATGCCATGACAATGCGTGTAACCATGGTGTGACCGGCCTCCCTGACATGGCTCTCAAAAGCTTTCCCTCTGTGAAAACAGAAGCCTGTTTGCAAATTAATTAGTTTCTGGCGGCAGCTTGATTGTTGACCCAGAGTTTGTAGAGTGGAAAAACAATCAGATTAGTGTGCTCAGGGTAAAAGACCAGTGTGCACTTGCGTGTGGCTCGCTCAACTATTGAAGCTATGAATGGAGTGAAACAAATTCTATTCTGAGAAGCCTAGGCAGAGGTTAAGTGTGATGAGCCTAGAGCTCCCCAACAGCAGGGGCTGGGGAATTAAAGGATTTTAGCCAGATAAAGCTGAATGACGGGAAGCAATGCCATTGAATTTTAATGGCATGGATAGTTTTGACCAAAAAAAAAAAAAAAAAAAAATGCAGCTTGTTACGTTCTAATCACTCTGAGTGGAAGGAATACGTTTACAATATTATTAAATGTTCAATGTAGGTTTGCCAAAAATACTTTCAGTGTGGAAGATATTAATTATAATGCCTCAAAAGGTAATATATCTAAATTTTTAAACAGTTTTAAAGTAACCTGTCTTTCCATGATGATAAAACGTTTGTTCGTATATTCACTCCACTATTATATAAAATGCAATCCTTAGATGCCCTGTGAAATTAATCCTGAGTCAGAGAGAAATGTTGACTCATGAAAATATATATTCTGCCATTTATTTTTATAAATATCAGAATAGATAATTTTTCCTAAAAATAATGTCAGCAGGCTTAGGACAAAGAATTCTGGATGCAGTTTTTAATCATTCAAATTTGTTTTAATAAGAAGAGTTATTGATTATGCTTAATTTAATAAGATTGCCTAACACTTTAAGTCATACATACTTTTTTTAGGTTCAGCTGGTAGATGTCTCCCTAAATGCAGCACTGATTGCTATCACAAAACTTTCCCATTCAAAAATAATTTATGTCTCTCAATTTACAAGTGAATTGAATCCAGATTTTGCTGCCTGTCAAGTCCTTTATCATCTAATCCTACTTGACCTCTCCAATATTAAACTTTACCATACTCAAATCAAATAGAATTGGTGTCCTCAAATTTGCTATCTTTTCAATTTAACCTTACAATTCTCTCAATGGATTTTAAATGTTTCTACCTTTGAACCCCAAGAACACATAGATGTATGTTTATAGTTATCTCAAGGCCTAACACCCTGGCTCATACTCTAGGATGTATGACATAAGATACTCTTCAATGAATCTCTTTGCAAACACTGGAGTTACTTTTTTTTTAAGTTTGTATCCCAGGTCCCCCATTTATTACTTATGTGACTTTGGGAGTAATTTATTTATGTTTGCCACATAGTTAAAAGAGGGTTAATACTAATATCTCATACTGTTTTTCTGAGGATCCAGAGGACAGTCCTTGTAGAGTAATCAGAACAGTATCTATAAAATGGCAAATGCTCATGGTAACTGTGGATGCTGCTGCTGCTGTCATGTGTACACCTCTATCCAGAGTACCCAATGCATGTTTGGTAAATTAATGCAATGAACAAGTATGGAGCTTATGCTTGCCTTTCTTCATCCATTCTCAAGCTATTTTGTTTCGTTTTACTTGATTGATAACTATCATTATATCAGGAACTTAGTACATCATGAATATATAAAATATTTAGCCTTAGTATTAAAATAATAAATGAAATATTTTTAAAACATTGGGTTTAGCAAACTTAGCAGATGAAACAACGAAGTGATGAACAATAACCAAGGCTAAATTTCAAAACAATGTGTTTTTGTGTTAATTTAGCTTTGGTAAGTATAATGCTTGCCACCTAGAGAAACTGTAATGTTAATTATTAAAGTTTTTGCAAAATAATGGCTAAGAAGACATTGGCTACATTTATGACTGTAGGACGCTTCTCTTGCTACATCACAGTTTAACTTTTAAATTTTTTCACGAAGAGTCATCAATCTAAAATCTTTGGGAAGGCAGTTAAGAGCATGGAGTTTCTGGAGCCCTGCTGCCTGCCTGTCTTGGGCACTAGCTGAGCAACTGCAGACAGGTGGGGGAAGCTGTCTGTGATTAACTTCTCCTTTTCAAATGGAAATAATTACAGTTTCTCTCTCATTTGGTTGTTATGAGAATTTGGAAAAATGACTACCACTACTACTATTAAAAAAAAGCTAAATTGATGTTAGCTGATTTCAAAATATTATGTAAGAATTTCAAAGAATAGGACAAGAAAAATACCTAAATATACCAAGGCACTAAAAACGTAGTAAAATGCACAATCTCACTAAACTGAGCAGCCACATACTTCTAGGAAAGCAGAGAAAATGGCTTAAGGAAAACAAGACCAGATGAAGTGATAGTGATCTGTGCCCTTTCCTTAAAATGAGTCTTCTGTACATACAGGATTTCTTGCCTAATGATGTCTGCTCATTTGGATGAAAACAAATCTACTCCTTTGCTCCCATAAAAAGAAAAAGTATTTTTCTAAGCTTAGTGGCATACTTATTGCTAAGTGACATACAAATGACAAAAAGGCATTAAAAATGTTCTAAGCCTAAATTATATCATCCAAATACAAATTACAAAATGCTATCTATGTAAAAGGACTTTAAAATGTTTTCCTGATAATATTTGTAAGGAGGATTGATTTAAGTATGTTTAGATGTCCGTAAAGGGACCATTTCAAGGTAGAAGTGATGGGTCACAGTGTGACTTAAGAAACTGGACAAGAGAAAAGCAAATCCCCTTCACCCCTGCCCCTGTTTTTCACACACTGTTCTCAGCAATATATTGATTTTCTAGGGCACATTTGTATCATCGCATACATTCTGCATTTTAAACTGTATACCATTGTACATTTGATACTGTTACTATTTTTAAAATGTTGATTCAAAGATAAAGTTATCCATTTGAAATTAATTATAATTTATTATTAGTAATTTTATAATTAGATGTAATTTCTTTCATTAGAAGTGTAGTTTTTATTACTTTGCCTGATTATTTGTTAAATTATAGCAATTTTTGGATTAATATGGACTAATAGCATATAATACCTATCAAAAATATATTTCTTCAATATGTTTATAAATTTGTCTATATTCATGTAAGTCTTAATAATATATTTTGCTCCTGTTAATTACTGATTTAAAAAGATATCACAGCTTCAATATCACAAAGTTTTCCAATTTATATCTTTATAAAAATCTTAGCAAGAAATATGTATGGCAAAATGGTTACAACAGATTTAGTTTTCCCTTTGAGACCTACACAGTGTTTCCAGCATACCATCCGCTAAAATTTAAATTATACAGTTGCATTTTGGGTTTATACATTGTGTTATGACCCATTATAGTTTAGTGAATTTTAATCTCACTGATCCTAAAAGTTAAATAATTCCAAGGCTGCTACCAAACTGATGACTGCCACTTAATTGCTATAGAATCACTGCTTGTTATCAAACGTCTTTTCTAAACATATTTAAGAACAAATGATGAAATTATACCCATTTTAGGAGAAGGAGAAAACAATCTTATAAGTCAAACAAAAAGAAATGAATTTAGAAGATAGAAAATGAAATATATGTGTTATCTCAAACTGTCCTCATTTTTAGATAAATTAAAGGGAAATTTAGTACTGAAAATTCAAACTTTAGAATATTGTATAGGGCTAGGATTAATCAACAAGGTATTGGGCATTATGTGTTTGTAGTAATCATATTAAATATTTTGATTGAAGAGAAAGTATCAAAGTAGTGAGATAGTGCTGTCTACCATAAGAAGGCTGTAATGCTTGACCTCCCTATTGTGTTATTCCTCTTTATTTCTTTTTAAAAATACAAGAGAGAAAGATTACATTTTTCATAGATGATATCAAGGTAAACACAGCCAACTTTGATCAAACAATCATGCGCAAATAATAAAATTGTGACATAAATGTCTTTGAGATACCTTGAGATAATTGTGTTAACGAATCATAAAGTCTGAAATTCTTTTTTCCTAATTGAATCTGCATTTATTTCCTCCTGTTAATTTTTAACTAATTCCTGAACGAATACAATTTGTAGAAGGTATTTGGAAAGATTGGCTGGAGCTAGAAATATGGCTGCAAGAAACAGAAGCAACAATGTTAAACTGTTGGCAGGCCCACCTTAGAAGGTGTGTTGTACAGATCTCATCTGGTAGTGATACAGCAGAGACAGCACTAGAGAAGAAAGTAGTCACATCGTGGAGATTTGCAAACTCTACCAAATTTATTGTTGTTTTTTTAAATTTTGTCATCTTGATTTTATACAAATCTGCTGCAACTTTATTTATCATTACAGCCTGTAAACTACTCATGAATTCCTAAACCATTTGTCCTCAAAAGGATCATAGCTCATAAGCAAAAGAAGTTACCAGTACATTAGTAAGGAATACTTTGATAGTAATAGCAAAATAAAACTTCCTCTGATAATTCTTCAGTGCAACTGTGCAAGCTGAGTTAGTCATTGCCATTCTGATTGATTACTTAGAACTGTTAAATGCTGTCTAGCATTGGAAAACAGATTATCACAAAAAGGAAAAAAATAGTTTTTGTAAAAAGCAAATCACTCTGTTTGGAAGGAATCTGCAAGAAAGATGAAACGGAGGTAGGAATAAAGGGAGAAAAGAAAAGAATAATTATTCCTAATGCTCAATAATAACTTCCTGATTCGATTTTTGTCATCATCACTCAATTATAATAAACATGTACCATCATAATAGAATTAATAACATCACAAATTGAAATAAATGTCTACAAATTACACTATAACTTCTCCTACCTAAAGGTTTAACTCTCGTTTGTAACATAAATTACATGTGATACATATTTAAGGGTTTTTTTTTTTAACAGATTCAGAGCATTGTAAAATGTTGTTGGAAAGTATACTAATTCCTGATAATACTCAGATTGCCATTTTATATCTGACTATATGGTTGTCAGTAAAAACAATTAAGATACTATGTAATAGGATATGATGGAGGTGAAATAGTTACATTATTAATGGGGAGTTAAGACTAGATATTTTTGGCAGAAATTAAAGTGTTCATTTCAATTAATGTTTATCAATTTGTATCTTTTCTTATTTTGTGTTTTTAATGAGTATTTTTCTTTCCCCAAATCTAGGTCTCTTCTTATCTCATCCAACAATGTTTCTCTGTAGAAAATTTGTTTATAAACCATCCCAGTTACTTACATCAAATCTTATTCTGTCCTCCTTTCCCTACTGCTCTTTTCTAAGTACTTCCATGTCAGCAATAATAACACAGTGAATGAATTGCTCCATTTGCTAGCTTCCAACATATTGCTCTGAGCAACTTCCCTTTTCTACATGAAATGAGCATCCATTAGGAACTCATAAAAAAGAAACAGAATTGAGTAAGACCTCTACCCTCCAAGATAATACTTACAGTACTTTTTATCACATTAAAAACCCTAGAGGTCTTAGCACATCTCTGGGACCACATGCATATATTTCTGAGATGTCATTATATCTCAAAATTATTATTTAACTCATAAAGTAAGGGAGGAGTTACTACTATCCACTCCTTTTAGATGAAACATGATTTTCCGGATAAAATTGACTTTTTAAGGCTTTTGACCTAATATCACAAACACAGATGGAGGGTTTCACCATAAAATGATAGCAAGACATGACAACTTATGAGGAAGGATATCTTTCATCTAAATACATGCAGTCTTCTCTTAGGAAATATGTGTAGAAGAGAGTTCAAAAAGACAAGCAATTGGAAACTTTTTTTAAGTTTTGAGGAAAAGGATGGGAATCAGTTGGAATCAGAAAAACAGTATATTCTTTGTAGACAATGATTAAGATTTTTAAATTATGTTATTTCAGTGACATATATTTCTAACTATAAAGACATTTTTAGGGGAAATCATAGTAAAATAATGAGATGAAAGAAATTGGTGGTTAGAGAGAAATAATCAGACAGTGGAAGGAAACCAGAAACAATATTCTTTTCTATTTAGTACAAGTTTGATGACTGACACCTTGGACTGTTATCACAGCAAAGAAGATCTCTTCACCTAGTCTTTGAGCTTTAAAAGCCACAAATACAATTATAATGAATTAATCATTAGAAGTAGCTGTGGCTCTTGACACATTTTTTCTAAGAATGTTTCATTTTGCTTTAAGATTTTTATTTATGATTATTTAAAGAAATAACAGAATAGGAGCTTAAAAATGCACGTTCCGAATAGTTTTCTTAAGTAACATCTTAAAGGATGATAAACACTAACACAACACAGTATGGATAATAAACACAACACAATATTTGCTATGGAATTTTTATGTATGAATCCCTATACTGTCTTCCCTTTCTATCATTAAAGAAATAAAATTATAGCTATTTTCCAATTTCTTTGGGATTTAATACATAAATTTGTAAATTGCATTTGTTGACACATTTTTAAACTGCCCTTCTACTTATGTATAATCTGTAAGCATTTCTATTGCTTTCAGTAACATACTGAGGGATATTATTTAAAAGGGTGGGGAAACTTACTTTTCTTTGGTGCTTTTAACTAATGAATATATGTATAAATGTAAACTATATTATATTTTGATTGTTAAAGAGACATGGACACTATCTTATGTCTCAACTTTTAGCAGGAAAAAATGTGTGTATGTTCGTGTGTGTGTGAGAGGGAGAGAGAAAGAGAAGGGGAGAGAAAGAGGTGGTTATTTAGATTAAATTTACTGCTCATGTTGTGATCTAATTCAAATTCTTTAATTTAAGAAGGATGACTTCTTCAGCCTTCACTTTTGTTCCATTTAAATTGGGGAGATATAAACATAGGCTAAGTGTATTCTTTGAACAGTAGGTGAGATTTTCAAGCAGCTATCACTGAAGACTCACCTTACGAGGCTTGAATCACTGCGCTGAGACAGTGTCAGGTTAGTACAGCTGCTAATACCTTTATAATAGCCTACAAAATCGTCCCAAATTACATATCAGGAGTAAAAAATATGTGGTAGAAGTGATGATTTCTAGGTCTCAAGAGAAGTCTCAAATACAGTAATTTTAAAAAAGTTGATTTCAGAAGAGGTTAGTATGACTTAACTTTCACTGGAAATAGGCTAGGATTGATATTTTATTTTAAATAGTAAATTGGGTAATAATACAGTAAAAGAATATTTAAAATATGTAATAACTGACTACTGTTTCTCTGTAGATATCTTTTTGTCAAAAGCTCTCAGGGAAGAAAAACTAGGTAGATTTTTAGTGCAAATAAACAAAATAGAGCTCAAATATAAACCCGCAAATTATACATTTTATGCTACAACTTTTAATTTTATGTTGCAACCATAAATTTTAAATTATAGGCATGTGATATTATTTATATAAATAAATATTTAATATAGCTTCCTCAATATAAAAAAACTCTTCAAATTTCATGTAACTACCAACTTTTTATTTAGTTCATATAGATGTGATCCTAAAAAAACAAAAACACAAAACAAAACAAAAAGGCCAACAAAAACCAAAATAAATAATCATCATTTATTTTCAGTACATTGAGATTAGAAAAGTACAAAAAATCCTGGTAGATAAAGTTAAATTTGAACTATTTCTTAAAGGATAGTAAGATCTTGCAGATTAAACAGGGTGTGTAATAAGGATTGTTTTCCATAAATTCTAATTACTTTGAAAATTATGCTATAAATTATCTGCTTTTCTGCCTTGAATTCCCTTCCCTATATAATTAGGCATTTTCAAGAATAAAAACTATTATTGTGTCTTAAGAACAAAAGCCATAGAAACTGCAAATTATATTGCTGTTAAACATGTTTTTCTTCTTTGAAGAGATCCTGAATTTCCTGTATTTTTGAGAACATTTTCTGACCATGGAAGAATACAAGTGCTGAAGCTCCTCTGGTGTAACAATCAGGATAATTAGGTTCTATCTATAATGACATTCATGTTATTAAAAGTTGCCAAGGTCTGTGTCAAATAAAAATTGACCTAAATCTTTCCTGGTCCCTAAATCATTATTTTATTTTAAGAATCAGGCCACATTCTTATAGATATCACCCTTTCACCAAAACCCCAGGGCCTAATTATGGGCAACTGGGAGGACAAGCCACCAACACTGCCTATGCCATCCTTGAATGAGTGCTTGAACTCTTAACATGCCCTGGGCAATAAGCAGACATCAAAAATAAATTTTCCCCATTTCTCATAAAATTGACTTTTTATTTCACAGAGTAAAATTTTTTTGTGATATTATGTACTCAGCAATTTTTGACAAAGAAAGTTTTATGATTATATGAAAATATTTTTTTAATTCTGATTAAAATTGTTACCGGAATTCACAAACACCAGTTTTGTCATCTAGAGATTCTGACCTATCTTTCAGAGAAAAAAATATAAGCAGAAATTAAGTATATACTGTATTTTAAGAGACTTTCACAAAAAAAAAGTTGATATTACATTTTCTTTTGTTTTTGTGTTGCTTAGTGGTTTTGTTTGTTTGTTTTGAGCCACAATTTTATTCTGTCAATCAATTTGTCTTTGAATCATGTATAAATTATGTGGGTAAGAAAATTATATGAAACCTTTAAGAAATATTTCTAGTATAGACAAAAATAGATAAGGTTTTCAAGTCATCCGAAATATATGAAGCTATATTACCAGTAACAACACTGGACAAAAGGAAAACTAGAAACAAATATATGTATAAATACACAAATATGCCAAATAAAATTATAAAATCACTTTTAATATTATAAAGATTCCATAATAGGAAATTTCTTAGCTTATTTTATTATCTTAATATTTGATAAGAAAATATGTTTTCTCTTGTTCAATGTTGAAAAGTTAGATGAAATCAAACGATTTTTTATGATAAATTTAAATATGTTAGGTAGGATAAGAAGAAAATATTCCTTACATGATAAAGAAAAAAGTTGAATCTCAAAGTTCTTGATAGATGGAAAGACATTATTAATTCAGGTAATATGTTATTATAATTGTTCTTTGAAAACATATATATGTGTGCAAAATGTATTTTAAACTTATCCAGTACCTTATTTTAAACATTACCAATGAGTGAGACATTACTGTGGATTGGAGAAAGAGTTGAAAGAAAGTACTGCTATATTTCTCTTCCTTCTCAGAAAGATCTAAATCACGCCTGTACTATATCTCTTTGGTGTGTTGATTTTTTTTAGCTCCTTAAGCACTGAAACTTTTAAAAAATAAATCACACACACTTAAATGCACTTGTTTGATCTCATTTAATAAAGCAGAGTAAGCACACTGTCTAAAAATGTGATGAACTTCCTGGCAAAGGAAAGAAAAACGTGCTCTAATTTAAAATGAGGTGGGTTAGGAAATACCACGTTTCTTGAAACTCTACCAATTTTCCTTTTTAAGAGAAGGTTTTAGTGTGAAGTCATTGATTAAGTACGATCATTTAAATTACTTGTTACCCTGGAACAATGGCTTTCTTAATAGAAAGTTCTATTTTATTTGCATGTAGGAAATGAAGGTTTGATGCCTTTGTTTTCTTCACCCAAGTTCAAAAGTTATGTTTAATTGTATTGTATGAAAAATATTTTAATTTCTTTATGAACATGGACTTCATTTATAGAATGGTTTTGTTTAGAGAACAGAGTTTATTTTATTCATATTCGTTTAATATCCCTTCATGTTGACATCTTCTCTATTGACAAAATGTAAAAAGATGATCATCTTTTTCTCCAAACCTTTTCAATTTTACAGAAACTCACTGAGGAAAAAATCCATATCAAGTCCTTGATGTCTTTAAATGTAATCAAAGTCAATATCCAAAGTATTACCTACAAGAGAATATATGTGTGTGTGCACGTGTGTGTAAGAAGAGTATGCGTCTGCATGTATATAACCATTATGAGGTATTAAAAAAAACTTCCTGGAGATTATTTATTGCATGAAATTCTATCTGATACTCTCAAATGACAAAACCGTCTAATCTAATTACATACTAATTTAACATAATTCCGAAGCACAATAATGTAAATTGGGAAAGGACAGTTGATGATGATGGAGGAAGATATTCATAGTATGAATTTATTTAATGAAGATCTAATACAAGGAAGCATCTATAAATATGTCAGCTTCCTGTAGTTAAGAGAAAATAACCAAAAATTATAAAAATGCCTATAAACATATTTGAAGTAACTAGATTAAATAAGACATCAAAATATTTCTAATCCATATTTAACATTATAAAACACAGACCTCTAAATCATTACATGTACTATACTTGTGAACAGCAAATGCCATATGCAACTCTCACAATCTGTGATTGAAAAAAGTCACTCTAAAATATAAAAAATAAGGTACATCATTATATCACTCCCACATTGAAATATTGAAGAACTGCCTCTTAACCATCAGTAAAAACACACTACATACTTACAAGATAAAAGAGTGGAAGTACAGACCACAATTGAGTAGATAATAATTATCAAATGTTAATGATAATAACAAAAAAGTTACATGAATTTTTGAAACATCTATTTAGGCTACATTAGATTAACATTCCAAGCAATCTCCATAAAATATACTTTGGGTTCAGCACTATGTTCCTGCAATTTGAGGTATTCACCATGATAGAAAAGTTATTTTAAAACAACATTATGGGAATAAATCAATCAATAAAATAGAAAAACAAAACCAAAAAACCACAGCCTTTATTGTCTTTAAAAAAAAACCCACAAACTTTATTTATTATGAATTTACTTTCCAAAAGTAATTCTACAACATATGGGCAATTACATTATGAAAATGTTCCTATTTGATTATAGGATGTTAAAGACCATAATATTTAAGTAAAAAGAACATGCTTGCTATCTAGATATAGAAAACTTACCATGCATTGAAGTTTTACCATACTAAATTTGCATCTCTATGAATATCTGTAGTGATGCTTGGAGCTTAGGCTCAGTTATATTATTTGAATTTGTTGCTTTTGCTACACTTTAAGACTGAGCCAGTGGGGAAAAAAGACTGTGCCATAAAGATAATTACAGAATTAGTAAAAGAAAGTAAATGATACCCTTAGCACCCATAATATTTATCATATTTACATATCATATTTTCTTAACTTCCTCTTACCCTATATATGCACCTAAGATCACCTTTGCTGAAAGTTAAAAAACAAATGCTACTTTTTGTCTCAGGAGACAAGTAGTTTTTCTAATATTCTGAAAGGAGAAATTTCAAATACAGGAAAAAGAATTTTACAATGATACACTTTTGTCCTCCACCTACATTCTACAAATTTACAATTTACTGTAATGTATCAAATACCTCTTCATCCACACCTCTCTCCATTCATCAATCATCTTTTTATGAAATAAAAGTAGTTTCAAGCATCAATGCACCATTCTTATATGATTAACAATGATGTCTTCAATATTTATGTATTTTTAGTAAGATAAAATTTAAATACAATGAGGTTCACAAATCTTAAGTGTACTATTCAGTGAGTTTTGACAAATGATATACCTCTGTAACTCAGACCCCTATTAATATATGGAACACTCCAGAAATTTCTCTCATGTCCTTTTTCAGTTAGTTTCACTACCTGTGTCCCAAGAGGAACCCACTGTTCTGATGTTTTCATTATAGATTCATTTTGTGTATTCTAGAAACTCATCTAAATTGAATTATGCAGGCAGGTGTGCTCACACCTGTTATTCCAGCACTTGAGGCGGCTGAAGTGGGAGAATCATTTGAGTTCAGAAGTTTGAGGTTGCTGTATTTGTGCCACCGCACTCCAGCCTGGGCAACAGAGCAAGACTTCATTTCTTTAAAAAAAACAAAAAACAAAAAAAATAGAATATACAATATGTACTCCTTTGTTGTAATGCTATTGAAATTCATTTGTGTCGTTGTGTATAAGTAATTTTTTTGTATTGCTGAGTAGTATTCAACTGTGTGGCTATACCACAGTGTGTCATCTCTTCTCCTATTGATAAACAACTGAGTTTACTTAAACTGCTATAAATATTCCTGTTCAAGACTTGTAGACATACGCTTTCATTTCTCCTGATTAAATATCTAGGAATGGAATGGCTGGATCATAGGGTAGGTATATGTGTGGTTTTATAAAAAACAAACGGATCATTTTATACCCTCACCAAAAAAATGGACAAAAGAGCATGTTAAGCAATGAATGGGCATAAAAAATGTAAATATTGATGAAATCACTCTTGCTATCATGTGGAAGAAAAAGGTAGAAAGGTAAGATTGATAAAAAAACTAAAAACCTAGTCAAAAGCTATTCAAAGAATGGAATGAATTTAAGGACCTAAATTAAGGATACAGATGAATATTTAGAAGGGAGATTAAAATGAAATTTGATAAAATGATGATGAGGAAGAAGATATGAAGACTAATATCAGGCTTCTGAGTTCTAATAAATATGAGTGTATCGAGAAAAATGAGTTATCCAGGAGGAGCAGGTGGGGAGACCATGGAGATAGTTATTTTTGAGGAGCTAAACACGCAATACTACATGGACATCGTCAAAAGTCAGGTGAAAAAATTCTACCCAGTCATAGGAGAACGGTCTCAGAATCAAGGAGCGCAACTAAAGAGGATAACCAGAAACGGTTATGAAAAAGGAGAGAGGGCGTCGATTCTACCATTGGTAGAATGGTACCAATGGTACCATTGTACATGGTACATTTTTGAATGAGTATTTTCTTTCATTTTTTGTATTTTCTTTAACAGCTGAAATAATTTTAATTATTCCATAATGATTATACACCTTCATATAAGCTTACCTATATTTAATGTAATTAAAAAGCAATAATTTAAATAACTCAAGGGTAATGAATAATGAGTTTATTCACTGTATAAATTATTTTGTTGACAAGTGAAAACAAGAAAACACTATAAATACTGCAGCATACCTAATTTTGCTTGACGAGGAGTGTAACTATTCAAACCCCAGCATTGAGAGTAAAACCTCCTTTGGATTTTTTTAGCTCTAATGTCTTTATTTATATCACTGCAGAGAACAATGTTGCTGCTGCTCTTTCTGGCTTCTGACTCATTTTGATCCCTTCCTTTATGGCCACTAGAACTGAAAAAGGAAGCTCTTGATTTGCTCTTTGCTTTTGCTGTCTATCTTCCAATTCTGTTTTCTAAAAGGATACTTGCATTTTGTTGACTTCAAAGACACTCTTCTGAAATGATTTTGGGTGAACAACACATGGCTTAATGATGAAGCAGAAGTAACCAATGATGGGATAACAATAAGGATAGATCATATTTCCCAAAAGCATGTCATTCTAAGTCCATGTGTATTAACTCTATCAGGTTATTTGATCTTTATTCTCCATATCCTCATTTTGTGAATGTGAACTCAAGACAGAGATAGATGTTAACTTGCCCACGGTCACACAGCAAGTGGTAGTGCAAAGCTGAACACTGTGACAGCTCCTTAACCATCGTGCAGTAACCCTGCCATCGTCTCTGTGAAAGCAGCTTACAAACCATAAGCCAATTACATAATAGTGTTCAGTTGTGTTTAAGTTAGCCAGAATCCGAAAGTGTAATATACTATCCTAAGAACAAGAGAGGATTCAAAGACGAATGACAAACTCTGCCTCGAAGGAACTTGGTAAAATAGAAACACAGATGTATCCTGCTCGAAAAAATCATTGAGGGCAAATGGGCAGGTGACTCTAATGAAAACTCATACAAAACACTGTAGCATCCAAGTGCAGAAGAGGAATTTCCACTGAAGAATTTAAAGAAAGTATTTTTGATAGTTATTTGAAAAGGGTCCTGAAAAACTGTCACGATTCTTGGTAGAGAAATCTGCATAAATGAAGTAATTTAAGAATGAAAGTTTTGAGAATCCAGAGTGATGCCATAGGAGGACTCAGGAGGATATTCGATGGGAAGCGAACCCAGAATTATACGTGAGGGCTGGGTAGCTGAGACCCTGAATGCCTTTTAAAGGAGTCAGAATTTAATTGCGTGGCCAATGGAAAACCAACAAAAAAATGAAGTGTGTGCTTAGAAATATACATGTGCCAACATTGTGAAGTGTTGGTTTGGAAGAAGAATGATTTGAAGCAGGCAGCTCTTTTAAGAGGACATATTAATACTTCAGAAGAGAGATGAGATGGCTTTAAATAGGACAAAAGAAATGAGGGGAAAATACTCTCAAAAAATATATTAAGAGAGAATTGGTAGGAATTGAAGATTAAATAGACACAGGAGATGAAACCAAAAAGATGAAAGTAGAAAAAAACATGTTTTCCTCAGAGGCAGATTTGAGTAAGAGAAACAAGGTAATTAATTTGGTTTGACATGCAGAGCTGAGAGCACCACACCCGGCAGTGATGTTTGCGATCCCTTCATGTGTTTATTCTTGCAAATCCAACATCCCAGAGGCTTTCACTTCCTCTTCAGTAACTGGCCTTCAGCTGAGGAGAGCTGTGGACAGTTTGTTTTGGTTATGACCATTTGATTCAAATAGCCTTATTGTGTAGTGGTGGAGAGTAGCAAGCTTTTCCACTATTTTTTCATTAATGTTAAAAAGTCTCTTTATTAAAATAGTCAACCAAAGAATCAAATAGTGTGCAAGCACATGCAACTTAGAGACATATTGCAAAATACGTAGGTGCAAACACCTGATGCAGCTTGATATAGTGGAAAGAACTCAGCTCTTGTCATGCTTTGCCAGTTACTAGTTTGTACCTTGAACATTTGCCGGGTCTTAATCTCAGGATTTCTTTCTGGGATGAGTGTGGATTTGATAATGTATATAAAGAACAAGGGAAGGGTGCAATAAACCGTACCTAGTATTCTCGCTTAACTTCTGTGTTTCTCTTTCATTCTAATCAGCCTTTCTCTCCCTCCTGAGATGATCTTGAACCTTTCTTGGGGTTAAACTATTCCAAAGGCTATTCACAGTTTCCCAGCCAGCAAGGCATCAGAAGTTTTTCCAGGCCTGTTTCTTGGCAGCCAGAGGTTTTTCTATTCCGCAGCCAAAAATGATATATCTACTGTGCTTAGGCTGTTAGCTAAGAATGTGAGATGACCTTATGCTGCATTCCCCGCATTCTTAATGTGCTGGAAGTTCCCATTCATGGTCTATTGATTCTTTGGGTCTTTTGTTTTCCCGTATGTTGTGGCACAGCTGAAAGAGGAAGAAACCAGCCACTATGGCTGCCAACCTGGTGTGCTGGCCGTCATCCGGGGATGAGTGTTCCCCATTACCACAATTTCCCAGCTAGTTATCTTGCCAGTATTTCGAAGCCTGAGGCTGTGATATTGGAAATATTAATAGAGTTTTACAATTTGTATAGTTTACAATTAGTCCTTATTTATCTCAGTTGACTTCAACAGGTTTTTAACTTGCTTATCAGTTAGTTACTGTTTCAACTTGATTTCACTAACAATCTAAGTTTATGTTATCATTAACTTTAAACATGTATCTTTTATAGGATATTTCCCAAAGTTTTATAAAGTGTTGTAGTTAGTAACAGCTAGCAATTGTGAAGGCCTGTGGTACACTGGGTATACATGGTGAGGTACGTGTGTGTGTGTGTGTGTGTGTGTGTGTATGTATATATGTATATCCTAATTAATTCTCGTAACACTCCTCAAAAGTAAGTGCCTTCTGACAGGCAAGGAAACTGAGGTTAGTTGATACTAATTAATTTTTTGAAGTTAGAAATCTATTGGGAGGGAGAAGCCTGGTTGCTACCCATTTTCTCTAACTCCTATCACAGAACAGTTTTTATATATGTACAGTGAAGGAAGGACTTGCTTCTTTTTAAGTTTGTTTTTCAAAGGGTTCTCCTTCACAAATAGTCAGAATGTCAGTGGAATCATATTTCAAGTGTGACGAATATGTATATTTTGTGAGCGATCTACATTTTAAAGCCTTCATTTTGCTTGCATAGGTGGTGTCATCATTGATTCAGAGAAATATAAGTAATTCAAGTTGCTTTTCTGCAGCGGAGTTATAGTCCTACTCTGCTCTGGAATCTTTAACATGTTTTAAAAGGGATTGTCTGACCACTTCATAGTGTGAAACTAACTAGGCTTTGCAGCACTTGTGCACGAGAGTTTATAACTATTACTTTTACCCTTTTGTACAATTATATAATTTATGTCCCAGAAAACCAATACATATCCTAACTTTTAAATTTACAGGTACTCCAAAAGCCTTAGTTAATTAATCATTCTGTAAATTTAATTCATTTTCAGAAAAATATTTCTGTTCCTTTCCTTTGGGGGAGATTGTTGGTGGAAGAGATAGTTCTAGCCAAAAGCTGGTCAAAATGTTGCTGTACTAGAGACTCAGATAGATGCTAATGCTGAGAGCAGCAGAATGTGTTCATTATTTAAATATGCTTAAGCTGCCAAATGAATCATAAGTGCAGCCGCATGTCCTGTGCCAAGGTGTCATTTTCATTAAGTGTAAGATTGCACCTGAAGGACAGTTTAATTTGCAGCTGCTAAAAATATTTCAACAGAGTGGTACTGTTACAAGTGGCAGGTGGTGCCCAAACGTGAATTTTGTAAGAAATGCCATCTGTGGGACGAGGTGTGGAAGAATGTCAAGGGGGTGGTAAAGGAGATAAAGGGAAAGAGAGAAGAGTGGTGTCATTTACTCAGTGTTTATTGCTATTATCATGACTAACGATTCCATGCTTCACATGATAGCATTGGCCCAAGATGATTAAATGTGATTATTCGTTCAGTTCCCACCATGTGCTCAGGGCATTGCAAAAGTGCCACAGTATCTGTAAAGACAAAATTTCTTCCCCAAGGGCATATCATTTAAGCTATACAGATGAGAAAATCTTTTCCAACTCTATTTACCTTTCGTGGTGTTTACATTGCCGTTTTATACTGGCAAAATTAATGCACTTTGATCTTGCTTAAATGCATTTTGTCACTTTCTTTGATGTTCAACTTTTAATACACATCCACAATGACTTCCTGCTTCACATCACAAGAAATCTTTTCAAACTGATTTCAAAAAGATTTTGTTAAATCATTGCCTTTGGAATGTTGTGAACTTATAGCAGAGAACTTTTCAATGTGGAAAGGAATCGAGGGGTGCTGTAACTATATATAGATATATAAAAAGATATATGTATTATTTTCAGTGGGCTTGGCCATGTTCAAATCAAGAATTAATATCTAGACACTGAAAATAGGTACTCTATGCTTTCATACAGAACTGGAACCAGACAAAGTTGTCCACTGTCACCACTTCTGTTCAGCATATTGCTGGAAGTCCTAGCCAGAGCAATCCTGCAAAAGAAGGAAATCAAGGGTATCCAAATAAGGAAAGAAAAGGTCAAACTATTACTCTTTGCTGACAATGGGATCTTATATCTAGAAAACCCCAAAGATTCTGTCAAGAGATTTCTGAACTTGATAAATAAATTCAGCAAAGTCTCCAGGTTACAAAATCAATGTACACAAATCAGTAGCATTCATATGCACTAACAGTCAAGCTGAGAATCAAATCAAAGACTCAATACCTTTCACTATAGCAATAAAGAAAATAAAATATCTAGGAATATATTTAACCAAGGAGGTTAAAGACCTCTGCAGCACTAAAAAAAAAACACTGAGGGAAGAAATCGGAGAGATGTAAACAAATGGAAAAACAGATCATGCTCACGGATCAGCAGCATGAACATTGTTAAAATGTCTGTACTACCCAGAGTGATCTACAGATTCAATGTAATCCCCATTAAAATACCAACATCATTTTTTGCAGATCTAGAAAAAATAATTCTATGCTTCATATGGAACCAGAAAAGACCCCAAATAGCCAAAGCAACCTTAAGCAAAACAAACAAACAAACAACAAATTGGGAGGCATCACTTTACCAGACTTCAACTACAAGGTGATAGTAACCAAAACAGCATGGTACTGGTACAAAACCAGAGACATAGACCAATGGATCAGAATAGAGAACCCAGATATAAAACCATCCTCATATTGCCTTCTGATCTTTGATGAAGCAGACAAAAACATGTACTGAGGAAAGTAATCCCTATTCAAGACCCCAAAGGCAATCACAGCAACAACAAAAATAAATGAGTGGGACTTGATTAATTTAAAAAGCTTCTGCACAGCCAAGGAAACAATCAATAGAGCAAATAGGCAACCTACAGAATGGGAGAAAATATTTGCATGCTATATATCTGATAAAGGACTAATAACCAGAATCTACAAATAACTCAAGCAAATCAGCAATAAATAATCAAACAACACTGTTTAAAAGTGGGCAAAATACAGGACACAGATTTAAAGAGAAAACCTAACTAGCGGGTTTGGGTTTTTCATTGCTGCTTGCCATTTGATGGGAGTAAATGAACAATATTAGGTCATTGAATATGAAATGTCTGATTTCAAATCAAAAGTTTAGTATATTATATCTAAAACGAGAAGCAGTACAATTAATTAGAGTCTGTGCCGAAACTATCAACACAGTTTTGGCATCTTAACGGTAGGTAGTTTATGGCAGCAGCGAAGCCACAAAAAAGCCTGGAGAATGAGTGGCAATGAAATCACCAAAGGCATTTTCCACAGCTTGTTGAGAATTGAATATTTTTGCTTGCAAGAAGTGGTCCAAAGCCTGGAACAAATGGTAGTCAGTTGATGCAAAGTCTGGTGAATACAGTGGATGACAGAGAGTTTCCATGTCCAGCCTCTGTAGTTTGAGCAGCATTGTTTGTGCGACATGTGGTCTTGCAAGAGGATTGTCCTGTCTTTGTTGATCAATCTTGGCTGCTTAATTGCTTGTAGTTTCTCAGGACAATGGAAATCTCTGACCTCCAATATATACATTATATTTAGCTACATAAAATGGAGAGAAATGTTTTCCGTTATTTTAATCCTATAGATTAATAGAAAGATATGTCAATCTTAATTTGTGGATGACAAACTCATTGCCCTCAGTTTATTTTCTATATTAGACACACTATGAATAATGTAACTGACAGGGTTTCACGTTTCCCTCTTGTGCTAGAAAACTTGGAGCCAAAATTGTGACCCACTTCAAGTATACGTATTAGTCAATGTGGTATATACTTTTAGCCATAGTACTGACCAAGAGTAGCATTAGTTTTGTTCTTTTTGTTTGTTATGTCTTAATTTATGCTAATTTCTCATATCTGTGACACCTGAAATCTGTTCAGGAAAATATATTTTATAAATGCATTTGTACTTTTTCTGTAGCACTGTATGTATAGCTCAGAGGAAATAGAAAATACAGGTAGAAGACCAGTTATATTATTCCAAAAATATTACTGTAAAATAATAAGGACATGAATTGTGCTGGCAACATTAACACTATAAAACAAGAAAATGACGTGAAAACAATAGAAATAGATTTGATAATAAATTTAGGAAACAAAAAATAAGTCCTGCAAGAGATACAAAATATTTAAGGTAAAATAACATTTTGTACCTAGGACTTTATGACATTGACCAAAATGAGAAATGTAGGAGCAGAAACAGTTTTGAAAGGAAATGTTATGAGTTCCTTACTAGGTCTGATGAATTAAAGTTGCAGTGAAATATCTAGGTAGAAATTTTTAGCCAGAACATTGAAATGCAGAATTGAATCTAGAAAAAGTAAAGAAGGCTAATATAGGTTAGTGATACTTGAAGCTATGGAAGTGAATAAATTCTCAAAGAGAAATAAACAAATATAAGAAAATTAAGAATAATGAAAGAAATACTAGGAGATAACTTCATTTGTAAGAGTCAAAGAAAATAAAAGCTACCCAAAGAAAAAATTAGGAAGTATCTACATTTAGGGATTTAGGAAAAAGGAAATAGAAGTCATAAATGAAATAGTAAAGGTTTGATAGTTGACAATTTAGGTTCAGCGTCATAAAAACCACAAGAAGCCAGGAAAAGCAATGAAAATTTTAGGAAGACAAGAGTATTTTATTGTGCTGAAGACAATGAAAGGAGGATGAGTATCAAAATCTATTTTATGCTTTGATAGTTCCTGATGAGTGTCAATAAAATAGTAGTGAAAGATGCAAAAAACTAGATAGTAAAGAATTGAATAGGAAGCAGTGTACCGGTTCAAGAAGTCCTGTGGTTTAATGAGTGCAAGAAATCACAAGATTCTACAGAATAGAGTGTCGGTGCAAGGGTTGTTGTTTCCACTCCCCGCCCCCCAGGATAAAGAAATTTAAAAAATAAATATTTCACACAAAGACAGAGTCATTAAAAAGAAAATACTGAAAGTCCAAGGAAGAAATACCTTCTTGCCTTCCTTACTGCTACTTCCCACTTGCTAGAATTCTGTCTACTTTTCCTCACTTTTCTCAGGGTCTTAGGGTCTTTTCTCTTTTTTTCTTTTTACTCTATCCCTTCCTGATCGCTCCACTGGCTCAATTTCATACACCTTCAGCCCTAGCCCACATTTCTTTCCTGAGCTCTTTTATCCATGACATATGAAACTTCACAACCCTCTCACTCTAAAGATGTACTAATCAGGGCTCAGCTTCCTCCACAAGCTCCAATCTGCCCTTGCTCACCTGTTCCCTATCTCAGCAATTCACTCCTCTCCAACCAGTTGTTCAAATCAGAAGTTTCTTCATTTTTTATGATTTTTCTCACTATTCCTTACATTCAACATCTTATTAATAATTCTTTTTAAATTTTCTATTCATTTGTTCTCCTTCTCTATACTCACTGCCCCATATTGGTCCAGTCAGTGTCATTTCTCACTTTTGTTTCTGTGATAGCTACCACGGTCTGCCTGCCCTCATTCCTGCCTCGCTGTAATGTTTATTTTGCTTTCTCTGCAGCAGCCAGAGTGATCCTCCTAAAATAGATACCTGATAATATCATAACCAACCAGGTTTAAAACACTTCAGTGGTTTCCCCCAGAGCTAGTAGGACAAATATACTTCTGAACATGACTTCTTTCGTATCTGGTTTCTGCTTTGTTTTCTGTCATCATTTCTGACATCCTCCCTCTGCATAGACTATTCTCTGTGTGTACAACTTTCCCTGCTGTTTTTGTGATCTTGCAGATATGTTCCTTCTATCTGAGACAAGCCTGGTTATTCTTCAAGTCTTAAAGTATATTTCATGTCTTCTGAGTAAAACCTATACTGATTCCTTCAAGTGCATTTCTTCAGTGCACTCTTCCCCACTGCATTGTTTTTGTTTTGTTTTATTTTATATATATATATATTTTTTTATTTCAGCATATTACGGGGATACATATGTTCAGGTTACATACATGGCCTTTGCCCCACCCAAGTCAGAGCTACAAGCATGCCCATCCCCCCTCCTCCCCCTCCCACCTGCCCGACACCCGATGAATGTTATTATTATATGTGAACGTAAGTGTTGATCAATTAATACCAGTTTGATGATGAGTATACGTGGTGCTTGTTTTTCCATTTTTGTGGCACTTCACTCAGTAGAATGGGTTCCAGCTCTATCCAGGATAATACAAGAGGTGCTAGAAGTAGAACTACCATTTGACCCACTGCATTGTTTGTTAACTCTTATTTTTGGTTCTTTTTGTGAAGTTTAATAATTGCTCTGTTTAATTGTCAGAATGTCCTTGCAAACAGTAACCACCAGGTAGATAGAAAGCACTGCATCTTAATATCCCCTAATCTTCCACAATCCACAGGGTTAGTGCTTAGCACATACATGATAAATGGACATATAAATGATGAATGATTACAGGAAGAGTGGAGAAAGTTATTTGAGCTATAGTCTGAAGTATAGTGGATTGAGTACACATAGAGAGAGGCCTTAGATTTAGAAATAAAGAAAGATTATTCTTCTACAGAGAAAAAGAAAGGAGAAAATTGGAGGTGAAAGAAGGAAAAGGAAGGAATTATTACTAAATGTTGTTGATCTTATCAGTACAGCCGATAACAAGGCAATCTTTGGAGGGTAAAGTAAGAGATGGTACAATTGTTGATTTGAGGAAATCAGGGTGATTTTAAACAGTTGCTTATAATAAATCTCTATTGAACCACTGGAAGCAAATAAAACATTTTCTTTTGCAAAGGAAAATGGGGTTCTTGTTCAGGAAAAATAGCTTGAATTTAAAGCAAATCCATTTGCTAGAATTGTATGGCCTCCTTCATCCTTGCTTAGGTAGAGGGATAAAGGAAATAAGTTCTGGAGTTTTATAAGGCAGGTACAGTGGAGATTCAGGTGGCCAAGAACTTTGAAGATAACGTGGAAGACAACTGGAACGACTAATTAGAATGTTAAGGTTAAAGAGGAGATTCATCAGTGAGACTAATGCACTGAGAGAATGAGAGAGACAGAGGTAAAAGGACAGAATGGAAGGAGGAAGGGGAAGGTAAAATTTGGGGAATTGAAGCAGAAAATGTATAGTATGCAGAGGTTTTGACCAAAGAAAAGATTTTCTAAATGTGAAACGTTAGAAGAATGGCTCCTTTTACATTTTTGGAAGAAATCAACTAAAATTGAGTGCTATTTTATTTGGAAATGAAAAGGAATGTTTTCCCAAGTCTAAGATAGAACCTGAATTTCTTGAAGACAGGGTACATTAAATTGACAGTGTTTTTGTTTTACATTAATACATTTAGATTTCAATTTATATGTATAATTTTGTTTTTTGGCTACACCTGAGACATCTCCATGTTTACAGAATCAGATTTTGAAGAAGAGACTGGGACTGAAGGCCCCTCCACAATGAATGTACTTGATAATTTGCCTGAGTTATTTGCCACTAGAGTCCACATTTGTAAGATAGTAATTATCCTATAGTTGATTGATAATACCTTCTCTCAGGCCCAAGCATCAAGTTAAGAGAACATAAGAATCTATAAATATAAAATATCATTTTCTTTGTAGTCAGTTTTGTGCTACTAACATGGCCTTTGCTAAATTGTTGCTTCCTGAGAACAAGGAATATATTATTCATTCTGTTTTTACATGATACCTTGTACGTATTTGCGATTCAATAAAAGGTAGTTGGATTTAATTACTTGAAATTCTTTAAGTCATCCAAGTGTCTGTATGAACAAGTATACTAATTTGGGAGATAATGGTAGAACAAATTCTTCCATTGTTCCAGAGGCAGAAGAATGTATGATTTTTTATTTTAATTGTATAGTTGGATTATAATGAGGTACCCAAACCCAGCATGTGATAGAGGCTTCCTTTCAGTACCATAATACTGATAAGAATATAATACACTGGTTAACATTTTACGAAGTTGTTTCACATGCCTTAAGCTTAAAAAAATTTGTTTTTATATGAACTACGTATGAAAGACAAGATGAATAAAACCCAGTTTGAAGTAACTCAATTGGAAATAAACCTAATTTGAAAATTAGGCACCTGAGAGATGAGAGGGAAGAGACAAGAGTGGTAAGAGTTTTGCCAAAACTCACAAAAGTTGCAAGTGACTGCACTGAGTCATTTCACATACAGGATTTTGTTATATATGTGTACACACGCACACACACACACGCATTTCTAGAAGGCTAACTTTATATAGTAGTAATTCTTCAGTTTTGACAATAATTCCTAACATGTCACATTATTGTTCTGCTCACTATTCCTCATGAGGTAAGTATGTATACCTAAATATATGTATGCATATGAACAAGGAGAGATTTATGAACAAAAGCAAGCTTTGCAACAGTTATTCAGGTAAAAGAATGTATTGTTTTATGTATCTTTTTAAAAAAATCTGGTGCCAAGCAATTCTATTTTAAACTTATAATTCTCCTACTCTTGTTAACTGGCACGGTGAACTTTAAATATGAATAGGCAGTATTTCATATGCTTTACATTACTTACAGAGTCTGTATAATTTTCCTGAAAAGGATAGTAAAGTGTGGCCCTGTGAAATATACTCAGTGCATAATCCCAGAGCAAACGTTAAAAGGTTACAAGCATAAAACACAGGATAATGATAATTATTCACAGGTGTAAAGATCAGGACTAAATAACTTGGATTATATATGGATAAAGCTAGTTTCAGGCTTCTGATCTCTCTCCTGGTCTCTTAAGAATAGTGCTGACCTATATGTGTATTATTTCGTTTTTACCTTGATAATGTAATACACCATGGGATAAAGGTAGATCATTGTAAGAATTTAAATGTCTGCAATGTCCTAAGTTCTTTCAGTGAGATAAATTCAGCTTCATAGCACATTACATGTTAAAGCCATGAAGCTATTATATATTTTTATATAGTTCATATAAGCTACAGCTATCTCAACCCAGGTACTTACAAAATTATTTTTGAAGTGGAGCTCTAAATATCGCTAATATACATTCTGCATAACCTAGGCAGTCTGATTTTTCCTCTTTGTTCTTATTTTTCTCCTTGCACAGATATTCATTGACTGCTCATCATGTTTTAAGCTCTAGGGTCAGCATCAAACAAAATATGCCAGGTCCTTGTTCTCATAAAACCAATGATCCATAGGGGTGATGAGGGAAACAAACAACAAGCAAATAAAGATTAGATAGATGAATGGATAGATAGACAGAGCATAGAGAGACAGGGAGATGATTCATATCAGTTATTAAACAGTGTTAGGAAGGAAAATAATGCAAGGGGGAAAAAAGAGAGAATGACCAAAAGCAAGGTTTTCAGTGCTTTAGATAGGGCAGTCAACATTGATCTCTGATAATGCAATATTTGAACAAAAATCTGAATAAAAATAGGAATCCAGCTTTGAGGATATTTGAGGGCAGAGAATTACACAGATGGAAAGCTCTGAGGCAGGACTGAGATTGAGAATGCTGGACATGTCTGAGGACCACGAAGGGCATTGTCATCGCCAGCTGGGAGTAAGTCAGGAAAGGAAGAATAAGTAGGAAGAAAAGGCATGAGAGACAGCAGGGACAAGACCATAAACAACTCTGGTTATTGGAAGGATTTTGTATTTTATTGTGAATTGGAAAAATATTGGATGGTTTGCAGAGGGAGTGATGTGTCAGAGATTCATTCTAGCCATTGTGTGGAGACTAAGGTTGTTAAGGTAGAAACAAGGAGACTAATTGGGAATTTATTTTAATAATACAGGCTGGCAATGGGTTCCTGGGAAGAGGAGGCAGTGAAGGATATGATAAGACATGATGATAAACAGGGATATGCTGATAGATAGAATGTGGGGTACGAGAGAAAGCGAGAACTCAAAGGTGACTCCAGGGTTTTTTGCCTGAGTCCCTAGTAAAATGACAATGCCATTTACTGCGAAGGAGAAAAACAGGAGAGGCTATGTTATTTTGTCTTACGTAGATCTCACTTTTCTTTTCCCACCTAGTCTTTGCTGAAAACTGAAATAGACCAATTAGTAGTTTGATTTAAATCATTTTATGCTAGAAAGGAAGAAAAACAATGATGATAGCAGTAAGTAATGTTCGATAGTACTTACAGTTTGCAAAATATTTTAATATCCAGTGACGCATTTGCAATGTGATCAGAGGATTTCTGTGCCTACTACTACCTTTCCAAACAAAATGAATAAATTTTTCTGGGGATCCTAGGTCACTTGGAAGGTGCTTCCAAATGCATAAAGAGCAGTTAACATGTACTGAAAACAGTGACTAAGGAAAGATTAGTTTCTTGAAATATATCAAATAAGAGTTAAAAGAAAATAAAAATAGACTGTAATGGATGCTATTATTTATTACATTGTGAATTAACACATATGCTATAATTTTCTCCCAGATCCAAGGTTCATTAGTGCCCACCTCATCCCAGAGAGTGACAATCCTGAAGATGACAAAGTATACTTTTTCTTCCGTGAAAATGCAATAGATGGAGAACACTCTGGAAAAGCTACTCATGCTAGAATAGGTCAGATATGCAAGGTGAGGTAAAGAAAAAACTGAGAAGGATGCCATTGTCCAATCACAATTTCACGTCTTTTTATTTTCAATCTATGTGCATACACAATAAAAAAGTGAAAACTTTGACTAATATTTAAATGGTAAAAATTATTGAAAATTATAGTTGGTTATGAATAACTTTTCACAGTCCAACATGCAGGTAGAGGTTGTGAGGTAACTGGCATTATTTCACAATTATGTTAAATGATCTTGGTTTGAAACTCTAGAGTACTAAAATGTCTTCATTTTACCTGGAAGAATATAATTACAATTTCCTACACTTTGGATATTTTGAATGAATATTTGTTGTTGCTAGAATATGTAAAGTATTAATTTAAGAAAGAAAAACAATAAAGCCCATTTTTAGAAATTGATTATAGCATCTATGTACACATAAACACACATACATAATTTGGAGCTCTGAGCTTTATTCACTAATTGTGTGGCATACCATCATGTACTATTGCATTGCAATGTTAGATATATAAAATAAAAATTACTCTATAACCATTTATGGATCAATTATTATCATTGATGTGAAGATAGTACATATGCAATGTGTACAAAGTCAACTGTTAGTATATGTTAAAGCACCTTTCAAATAAAGAAAATCATGGGCCCAGCGCAGTGGCTCACGCCTGTAATCTTAGCACTCTGGGAGGCTGAGGCGGGAGGATCGTTTGAGCTCAGGAGTTCGAGACCAGCCTGAGCAAGAGCGAGACCCCGTCTCTACTAAAAATAGAAAGAAATTAGCTGGGCAACTAAAAATATAGAAAAAATTAGCCGGGCATGGTGGCGCATGCCTGTAGTCCCAGCTACTTGGGAGGCTGAGGCAGGAAGATCACCTGAGTCCAGGAGTTTGAGGTTGCTGTGAGCTAGGCTGATGCCATGGCACTCTAGCCTGGGCAACAGAGTGAGATTCTGTCTCAAAAAAAAAAAAAAAAAGAGGCCGGGCTCGGTGGCTCACGCCTGTAACCCTAGCACTCTGGGAGGCCAAGGAGGGAGGATTGCTCAAGGTGAGGAGTTCAAAACCAGCCTGAGCAAGAGCGAAACCCTGTCTCTACTATAAATAGAAAGAAATTAATTGGCCAACTAAAAATATATAGAAAAAATTAGCCGGGCATGGTGGCGCATGTCTGTAGTCCCAGCCATTTGGGAGGCTGAGGCAGAAGGATTGCTTGAGCCCAGGAGTTTGAGGTTGCTGTGAGCTAGGCTGACGCCATGGCACTCATTCTAGCCCGGGCAACAGAGTGAGACTCTGTCTCAAATAAAAAAAAAGAGAAGATAAGAAAGAAAAGAAAAAGAAAAAGAAAATCATGAAGACAGGTCCAATATTGTCTTTAATGAAATTCTTTCTTTGTAACAAAGCATCATAAAATTTTTAAAATTTTGATTTTTTGTGTTATAATGTATAAAATCATAAACAAAATATAAATCAGCTCTATTTTTAAAGGAACATATTCCTTCAATATAGCACATAAATAATATTTTAAAAGATTATGGTTGCTAGTAAATACATACCATCATAATGAATGTCTTGCTATATTTGGGTTAAAACTTGGTTTTATTTGCAGTGAGAAGAAACTCAAAATATTTTCTTTGGAATGAGTTTCCTTTATTAAGGGTTATGCAAATATTTTTTCAATGTGCTATTTGTGAAGTATAAATTACTTCCACTCTGTAAGCTTATGAAATATTTAACGCTAGAATCCTTTTGTTTGAGATATATTTTTAGTACAGCTTATAAGGCATGTGCATGCATTTATTATCCATTCAATAAATACAGAGTGCCCACTGTGTACCGAGCACTGGCTGTAAACCAGCCTATCTATGTAGGTAAGATCTCAAGAAATACACAGTGGGTAGGAGAAAGAGACTTCTACAAAAACAAAACAAATATATTAGTAATAACTGTTAATTGCAGAGTGGAATGGAAAGTGAAGTGATTTTTTTAAAAAATCATTTATTTATTTTAATTAACAAAAATTGTATACATTATGTGTATAACATGATGTTTTGAAATATGTGTACATCGTGAAATGGCTAAATCAAGTTAATTACCAAACACATGACCTGACATACTTACTATTCGTGTGGTGAGAACACTTAAAATCTATTCTTTTCACAGTTTTCAAGAACACAGTTCCATTGTTATTTATACTCATGTTGTTGTACTATAGATCTCTTCAATTTGCTCTTCCTAGCTAACTGAAATTTTGTTTTCTTTGACCAACATCTCACAACCCTTCCCACCAGGCCCTGATAATCACCATTCTACTCTTTGCTTCTATGAGTTTAACTTTTTTATATTTCACATATAAGTGAGATCGTGTAGTATTTGTCTTTCTGTGCCTGCCTTATTTCCTTTAACATAATGTCCTCTAGGTTCATCCATGTTATCTCAAATGATAAGGTTTCCTGTTTTTTTTGATTTTTATTTTTTCATTATATATTGACAAATTATAGTCTATATTTATGATGTACAAAGTGATGTTTTGATTTATAAATATAATGTGTAATTATTAAATCAAGATAATTAACATATTAATTAATCACCTCAAGTACTTCTTTTTTTGTGGTGAGAACATTTGAAATGTACTCCTCAATGATTTTGAAGTGTAAAATCCATTATTATTTAAATATTCTCCACACCATGAAATATGTGTCAAAGAAAAAAACGTATTCCTCCTGTCTAGCCGATTTCCTTCTTTTTAAGGCTGACTGAACTGTAGTCCATTTGTATATATTCCACATTTTCTTTATCCATTCATCTGTTTACGAAGTGACTTTTTAAGGCATATTTATTATGAGTAGTCCCGTAAATAAAATTTGAGTGAATGATTTTACCCATAATTTAATAAGTGAGGTACTTATATCTAATTATTTAAAGTGATTATAGAACTTTTGAAAAACAAAAAATTGCATCCTATACTTGTCTCAAGATATGAAGAAAAGAGAAATATTTGAAATTATCATTTGCATTCACTATACCTAACACCGGTGTGCTCTCTTTTCAGAATGACTTTGGAGGGCACAGAAGTCTGGTGAATAAATGGACAACATTCCTCAAAGCTCGTCTGATTTGCTCAGTGCCAGGTCCAAATGGCATTGACACTCATTTTGATGAATTACGTAAGTAGCTAGTGTTTTTGTATAGACATTTGTTCAGACTTTACCACAAACATAAAAAATGCAACTTTCCCCAATTTTGTTTTAAACAGAGGATGTATTCCTAATGAACTCTAAAGATCCTAAAAATCCAATTGTATATGGAGTGTTTACAACTTCCAGGTAAATAACTTTTTACTTCCTTATTATCATAGATACTTCATGTTTTCAGGTGCTATCCAAGTACCCATAATTTGTGAAAATATGTTTTTGAAAGACCAAGGAGTTTTTTTTAACCTTTGAGCTGTGTGTATTCTTGGATGACTGAAATAAGTTATGAACTTTCTGACCAGATGGTTAACATGTGAATCCAGAGACTAAATCTAGAAGTGCCAAAGCAGTCTGTGGTCCTTCTCATTACTGTCTCTTCCACAAATAGAATATTTGCTACATATTCCTGCTCATAGCTGTGGAAGTGAAGTAGAAATTTACAGATTTAGGGAAAGTTGATTGTTCACAAATGAAATTATTACATTGTTTTAGGTACTTTTAAAAATTGTTAATACAACAAGTGAGGATGTTTTAGTTATATATATTTAAAGCTTTTGAAGTCAGTAAATAGATTCTCCTTTCCAAAAATTGACTCTTTTTTAAAGACTCCATTTAGTTTTTTATTGGCCACCTTGTAATACAGATTTTTAAAATAACCATCTAAAAAAGAAATAATAAAAGCAAAATAAACAAAAAAAATTGAGCACTGCATCAACACTAGGTTTAATCCTGTGTTCTTTTTATACACAATGTCAAATGCAAACCTTATTTTCCCTTCTCTACTTCTCTCTCTCCTGCTTCTTTTCTCCTTCCTCTATCTCCCTCTCCTCCCTTTCTCTCCCCCACCCCCTTCTCTTACCCTCCTCCTTTTCCTATTCTTCCTCCTCCCACCTCTCTTGCTCTCAATTAAGCAGCAATTATCTCCCCTCCAGACTATTACATTCAATATAAACATCACATTACCTGGGTTGTTGAAAGAAACACATATATATATTTACATGCATATAAAGAAAGATATGCATCGGGATATGGATAAAAATGTTTAAAAAATAATTTGAAATCAAAAGCAAAATTACTACAAGTGACTGTCATAGAATGAGAAAATTAACTTCAATGTCCAACACTGGTTTATTCTGTAAATATTAAAGCCATTACAAATTGTTTGGACATTTTTACTTAATAATTTTAAAAATAACACATGAAAATTAAGGAACCCATATTACTACAACTATATGAAATTTTCTATAGCTGATATTTCTCACCTTTGGTATAAAAACAGAACGACCGAAGTAGAGAATGTGAGAAGCTCAAATTAAATGAATGATAATCCACTTCTGCTTCTTTAGTGTTTAGTGCAGTGGTTCTCAGACTTGAGCTTGTACCAGAATCACTAGAGAGCATGATACAATTCAGATTGGAGGCCAAGTCCCCAGAGTTTCTGATTCAATACAAATGGGATTAGGCCTAAGAATCTGCATTTCTAACAAGTTCCCAGGTGATGCCCATAGTGTTGGTCTAGGGAACCACACTTTGAGAGCAACTGGTTTAGGGTTAAAATAATTTCAACTCACTACTTCAATGGGATGGGTATTTGTATGTCATTGAGTCTTAAGAGCTGTAAATAATATTCATCAAGTCTTTCAATGATGGCGGATTTAATCAAAGATGAGCAAAGTGGGCTGGGCGCGGTGGCTCACGCCTGTAATCCTAGCACTCTGGGAGGCCGAGGCGGGCGGATCACTCAAGGTCAGGAGTTCGAAACCAGCCTGAGCAAGAGCGAGACCCTGTCTCGACTATAAATAGAAAGAAATTAATTGGGACAACTAAAAATATATAGAAAAAATTAGCCGGGCATGGTGGCGCATGCCTGTAGTCCCAGCTACTCGGGAGGCTGAGGCAGAAGGATCACTTGAGCCCAGGAGTTTGAGGTTGC
>CAUYRT010041516.1:0-26474 GCA_963574885.1 Lepilemur ruficaudatus
TAGGTTTTTGAATGTAACAAGATAAGTCAACTTGAGTGGTAATATATTTTGGGAAATCAGCTCACTACAAATTGTGACTGTAAACATTGTACTGTAAATGTTTTGTAGTTTTTCCCCAATAAAATTTTAGGAAGAAAAAAAAAAGTATTTTGATAGAAGTCAAAATCCATTCTTTTTTCAATTTTTATTGTGATAAAATAAAATAGCAAATTTTACTGTCTTAAAAATAAAAAAAAAGACATCTACACTCAAATGTTTATAGCAGCACAATTTACAATTGCAAAGATGTGGAAACAACCCAAGTGCCCATCAATACATGAGAGGATTAATAAAATGTGGTATATGTATGCCATGGAGTTCTACTCAGCCACAAAAAAAAAAAAAAAAAGAAGGATGGGGATCTAACAAAAAAGAAGATAAATTCCTAGCGGTCATTTTAACAAGGACAAACAAGATGAAAAGGATGAAAGGCAGATTCTGGGAGTGTAAGCAGGGGCTGACTATTAAGGGTATGCACCCAGTTGACATGCTGCTCTCAGACCCCTGCTTCCCCTACGGTGGGAGTGAGGACTGAGGAGGAGCTGGGAGCACTCGGTGGGTCAGTGGCTGTGCGGAGCGTGAGCATGCTCAGAGGGAAAGGAGCCATTTTCTTTAATGCTGTAATTTTGAATCTAGGCTGGATCCATCTTGATCTGTGGTTTTGTTTTTCTTGGAGGTGGAAATGATGAGTGTGGCAAAAGATGGGGACTTGGCCATGTGATTTTACCTCTGCTTTAAAGTGAGATCATTGTCAACAGCTGGACGCTGTGAGGAGGCCATTTAGCCGCTGACATATCAAGTGTGTCGGGCACAGCATGGGGACAGCAGAAACTCCAGAAACGGCAGAAAAAGGAAGCGAGATGCATGTGCATGGAGCAGCCTCACAAAGACCAAAGGGCACCTAGTTCCACATGCTGAACATTTTCAGAAGCAGCTGAGGCAAACCCACGGAGAGCATTTGGAGGTTTTTGTAACGGGATATATCACTGTGAGAGGAAAGTTGTCATCTTGTTGACAGAAATAATATGCAGCATCCTCAGATTCCACATTACTGATTGTCAGAGCAAAATCTGTTCCCCCTCCGCTGCCACTGAACCGAGACGGGACTCCGGAAACGAGAGTAGAAGTGTATTTAATAATGAATTTAGGAGATGCTCCTGGTTTCTGTTGATACCAGTGAATATCATCATCGATGTCTTGGCTGGCTTTGCAAGTAATGGTGACTTTGTCTCCCGGAGCCGCTAATACAAATGCTGGCGTCTGTGTGAGTGTCGTTTCTGCCCTAGTATCTGTTTATGGAGGAAAATAAGAAAGATACATCAAATACATATTTGGACAGAATGAGGAAAATAAATTTCTTGTAAAAATGTAATATTCTGTGGAGATTCAGAGGACTTACTGCCACAGAGAAGAGGAAACGTTTCTCTTACCAGAGATCTAGAGGAGGAGGAAGCTGAGGAGTTGAGCCCGGAACCCCATAGCCTTGGCCTGGACCTGCAGGTGGCCGTCAGTTTCCTGACCCGTTTGATAGCATGTATCATACGGCCTCAGAGATGTTAGGAGATTATATAAGGGAGACGTAGGCAAATTATATGGCACATGGTAGCGAGGCGGGGAGGCAGTGTTTAAATGGCAGAGTGCAAAACTTCACCCATGAGCTGTGCACAGTTTTATCTTCCCAGCTATGCTTGCAAAGGTGATGATTAATGAAACTTCCTGGGCAATTATTATTTTTACTTTCCTTTGCTTTTCTGCAACCAGACTCTTATTATTAGTAGGCCTCATTGTTACACGTTCTGTGGTTCTGATCCTCAGTAACCTGCCAGTGATAGACTTCGTGGCAATATTCCTGACGTGACCACCCATCACTCCTCTTTAAGCCCCACACGCAGTCTGTTACTCCTGATGTAACCCAGGGTCTGAGAGGCGGCACGGTAACACTGCGCACTTGGTGCCCTGATTACTCAGCTCTATTCCTCTTTGATAGTAAAATACACGTTAGTTCTACTGAACTATAATTTCTTAACACCCTGACAGTTGTTTTCATGTTTTACAAGTTTTATTTTATTTTAACGATAGTAAATGATTGGCTTTCCAATGGACCTGGATAGAGCTAAAGTGATTTTCTTTCTATAGCAAAAATCTACATTTTTTAAAACTGCATGAAGACTTTGAAAATAGAAATCTGAAAATTAATAACTGTACATTAGGGTAAAAGAGATGAAGAGTAAGAAATTAGATTAGTATAGTATAGTTATTTTCAATGAAAAGTAATGTAATACTCTTGTTTTTCCTCAATAATTAAATTTACCTTATCCAGATCCATTTTTTTATTTAAATACATTTATTTCAACTTATTGCTTTCATTATTTATTAATTATTTATTTATTTTTATTTCAAAATATTAACAGGGTACAAATGTTTTCATTACATGGATAGCTTTTTAAAAATTTTTTTTATTTCAGCATATTATGGGGGTACAAATGTTTAGGTTATGTATATTGCCTTGCACCCCCTTCTGCCTAGTCAGAGCTTCAAGCGTGTCCATCCCCCAGATGGTGCACATCGCACTCATTATGTATGTATATACCCATTCCCTCCTCCCCGCTCCCATCTGCCTGATGCCCGATAAATGTTGTTCCTATATGTCCACCTAGGTGTTGATCAGTGAAAGCAATTTGCTGGTGAGTACATGTGGTGCTTATTTTTCCATTCTTGGGATACTTCACTTAGTAGAACGGGTTTCAGCTCCATCCAGGAAAATACAAGAGGTGCTATATTGCCATTGTTTCTTACAGCTGAATAGTACTCCATGGTATACATATACCACATTTTGTTAATCCACTCATGTGTTGTTGGGCACTTGGGTTGTTTCCATACCTTTGCAATTGTGAATTGTGCTGCTATAAACATTTGAGTGCAGGTGTCTTCTTTATAGAATATCTTTAGTTCAATTTTCAAAGCTTTTGCTATGCTTTTTGGATCCATACCATGCATGATCCACTCAGGGGTTAATCTGGGACTTGGGGCTTTAGCGCATATGATTATAATATTTTATTTCTCAAAGCATTTTTTATGTTTCTTTGGGTCTGGGTCTGCTCTGCTTGTGTTGAGCTTGAACATAGCCTGGGGCTACTGTTACTTCATACACAAGAATAAAATACGCACCCTCTCCAGGATTCTCCCCAATTCTGTGACTCTGCAGCCTCCTTCTGCAGTTTCTCTAGCCGGAAAATGTGTTTCTCTCAGAGTTTTATCTCCTTGCACTGTCACATGGTGATGTATGGCTGTGGATGCTTTCTGGACAAAGTTATGAGAGAAAGGAGAAAGGAAAAAAGAATAAGGATTCCTTATTCTTCAAACCACACAGTCCCCCTTTCCTGGTTAACTTGGAAAGAATGATGAATTTTCTTTCAGTGCCAATGCTGTGGTAGTGAGGATCTATGACACACCAATGAGAGAAAAAAGAGAAAGGAAAAAAGAAAAAACTAAAACACGAACCCACCCCCTACTCCTCAGCTCAACTCCTCAACTCCTTTTCCCAGTCCTATGGCCAGAAAGAGAGGCTTCCTATTTAACTTTTAATTGTCCACACCCATCATACTGTTGTTCAATTTGGGCCACCCTCAGGTCACAGGTGAGAGATAAACATGGCATAATAATAATAATATTAATAATAATAATAGCAACAACAAAAATATCCAGAAAACTCACTCCTAATAAGTTATTCTTCACATTTTACCTTGTTTTCTACTTCTGTATGCTATTAATACTTTTAAGAATACTCATGTAGTTGCATTTTATATTTCACCCACAGTTCTCAGTTGTTATGTAGGAAAAGATAGGCTGAGTGCATTTACTCCATCTTTGCTGGCACTGGAAATATAATAGTTTTTTGCTCTTTTGAGGCCATTTTTTCTTCATTTAAATTTTAGAACATTTTGGGTGCATACATTGATGTTTATTTATCTTGAAAAAATTCAGAAGTCCAAGTTAGAAATAATGAAGGCTTGATGTAAGTCAGAGTTTGAAAGAGAAGATTGATAAGACAAGTATTAATATTTAGTTGCACAATTCAGAGAAGCTAATGAGAACTTAAATTTGTGTATGAGAGAACAAGGAAATAATGTTAGTACCTCCCAGGTCTCTAGATTGGGCAGAGTAACTGTGAACATAGGCCTCACATATGAGTACAACACATGGGGAAGAGGAACAGCTCAGACTCACTGGCCTCCTCACCAAGGTAGAGTTCTCTGAATCTTGAGCCTGGTAATTGGAGCCTCAAGAATTTTTCTAGTAACCTGTGATCTCATTATTTTCTTTCTTGTTGAATGCTTTTCACCTGAGGGCATACTTTGTTGAGTGGATGATAGGAATTATGAATTTGTAATAAATATACAACAGATGGGTGAATAATCTTTAAACAACAGGATCAGATGCAGGAGAAAGATGATAATTAGAGGAAAACTTGGTAAATAGAAGACATGACACCATACTGGTGGAGAATGTAGATAGTATGTGTCCGGATGAAAGAAAGGAGCAAGTTACCTGCAACCAGAGCAGCTTGGCCAGAGAAGAGCATTTCTGTGGGGCAGTTAGGGCAGTAGAAACTAAGAAAGAAGGTTTGGATCTCAGTAAGACACAATTCCATGTTTAGGGATGATAGAAAGAAGAAAGTTTACAGAAAGAGGCAGAGAAGGGTCTGATGGAGGGTTTGGAGGATCAAGGGAGAGGTGGCATCAGGGAGAACAGAGATACGAGGACTCACTGAACCAGTGTGGAGGTCCTGGTACCCACTCACACCCAGGAGCATTTCCTGGCCTTCCTCCTTGTCTGAGACATATTTAAAGCAGGTTATTTATTTCAATGCATAGACTGATAGAGTTTGAGGAAAAGGGCCATGAGACCTCAGGATGATATCTCTCAAGAGTGACTGTATTTTCAGTAGGTTCAGGACAGGCTCAGAACAACACTTTTTGACCTGCCCTGTGAACAAGCCCAAAATGGGGTCTCTATCACAGGTGCATCACAGATGGGAAGCATCTGTTGAGCCTCACTGAGCACCGTCTCTGGGGAGCTTCTGCAAAGGGCCCAGCCCTTATGTACAGATACTTACATGTTTGAACACAGTAATAAGTTGCCACATTCTCACACTGAAGGCTGTTGATGCTGGGAGGGAAATCAATCCAGGCTCACCACCACTGAATCAACGGCGTCAGGACCGTGAGCTCAGTCAGCAGCTGATCACTGACAAACACGGGAGACCTCCCTGGCTTGTGCTAGACTCAGATTAAGTGGTTCCTCCCACCAACATGAAGAGGCTCTGACTGTCTCTGAAGCTCATGGTGACTCTCTTTTCTAGGACACAGTCTGCAATGCTGGAGTCTGAGCAAGATCAAGATCAACGTGCTCTCAGGATTTGCACTCACAGACAGAGACTTGACCTCCAGGTGTTTTGTGGCTTATTTATAAAAGAAGAAAGGAAACAGAACTGTTCATCTCTGCAATGTAAACTCTGAAGAATTAAATAATGCTGACATTTATTCTGTGTTACACCTCTAAATCATATTTCCAGCGAAGTGTGAGACACACTGGGGGAACTATTCATTCTATTTCTGTGATTTGGCTCATTTTCCTCACCTGTAACGTAGCAGCAGGAGACCAGACCCTAGACCAGAGACATCACCTTGCTGTCCCTCAACTTCTTGATGGTGCTGAGCCCAAGATCTCTTCAAGGTCCAAGCTAATATCCCTGAGCCGGAGGACTGCGCGGGGGGTAGGGGTGGGATGCGGACCCTGGTAAAAGTTTTATGACCTGATTCCTGCTGGAGATGGCTATACCTCAGGAATTTTCCACAGTCCTTTCACTTATTGGAATATTTTTGGAGTTTCTAGGATGATTTCCATATAGAGGGGGAATAATAGGTGGTATTGTTTAATGACATGATATTTAAAGCTGAGGGCTTTTAGGGCAAAATAGAGGAGAATGCCCAGAGAGTGGCAGGGGGAAGCAACAAAGACACACTTATGGCACCCCTGTGGTCTCTGGTACTGAAATATGGGAGAGAAGGCCACAGGGGAAACAGCATCCTCAGAGGAAAGCTAGGTTTTGGAGAGAGACAAGGAGGTGACAGGAAATTTTGGAGAAGGGATTGAGGCACTAGAGATGAGGTATCCAATATAGACAGCACTTGTCATGCATGGCTACTCAAATTTAAGTTTAAATTGAATAAAATTGCATTAAATTTAAAAATTCAGGTCTTTCGGTGTACTAGCTACATTTCAAGTGCTCAGTGGCCCCATGGCTCTAGTCACTACACTCTCACGCCTATTGTGTTGCTCAGCACAAATATAGGACATTTACATCATTGCAGAAAGTTCTATTGGACAATGCTGTTCAAGAGGATTTTGTGATAAGTAATGAATAGCAGAAGATTTTCAAAATCCAGGGAATAGAAAGAGATAGAATAATAGCAACTCTATTTTTAAGTGCTAAATTTTCGTGATCTACATTATTTTTCTCTCAATGCACAAGTGATACACTTCTTGTTTGTCTACTCCTTCAATGAGCTTTCCTTGTGCAAATCATAATTCTTTATTTTGCTATGATAAAGAATATCTCTTGTTCCAATCATATCTATACTAGGAGCCTTACCTGTGTACACAGATGACTAGAAAAGGCAGAGTTTGTATTACTCTGGGGACTAGTGATGTGGCACCTTCTCACTCCTACGCCAGTGGCCGAGCCATGGTTCCCAACGGTCTTACCAGGGCACAAAGCCGTGGAGGAGCAATGCTCAGGTGAAGGGGACAGTGAGCCTCAAGGGGCCTAGTGAACAGGGGCTGGGGGTGGGGAGCTGGTGAGAGGAATAGTAGGCATTGAGGTTGCATCTGAGTGGAGAGAGTGGGCTATGGCTGCAAATGGCCCAGACCCGCATCCCAAAGTTAGGGGTTGAGAGGAAAGGAAGGGGAGTGAGTGACAGTGATGGAAAAAGAGCTTCCCCAACATCCAGAAGAGACTCCGGAGAGGGAGAAGTGGGGAAGCGAGAGAACGAATCCATCCTCATTCCTCTGACATTTTTGGTCTAGCTGCTCCTATGTCTTTGAAGTTTCTTCTATGCAAAATATTTAAGACCACAGAGGGGAACAAAGGGACAAGAGAGGGTTCCAGGCGGCCTGTGGCCAGTGCCATTAAACTGTTGTTCATGTGTCTGTGTATTGACTGTGCTCAGCTGTCTCACCCAGAGGAGCTCCTGAGCGAGGGGCTGATTGGGGCGGCTGGGCCTGCAGGCTCATCACCCTGGTGGGGACGTTAGTGCTCGAGACTGAATCACCGTGGGAGGACTCTTCAGTGTTTGAAGACAGAAATAGGTGGCAAAGTCTTCAGGCTGCAGGTCTGCAATGGTGAGCGTGAATTCTGTCCCGGATTTGCTGCCACTGAATCGGGTGGACACCCCATCTACCAGGGTGAAGGCATGGTAAATGAGGACCTTGGGGCTCTGCCCAGGTGTGTGTTGGTACCAGGATAGGTATTCCTGCCCGTCTGTGTAGAGGAGCCTCTCACTGGCCTTGCAGCTGATGGAGACTCTCTCTCCTGGGGAGGCAGACAGGGACTCTGCAGCTTGGGTGAGCATGATCTGCCCGCTGGAATCTGCAACCAGAGGCACAGGGGCTGATTCAGAGATGCTGTGAGATCCTATTAAAGCCAGAATGTGCCCGAGAAGAGGAAGCCAAACCCTAATCGGGCCTGAGCTGTTAGTGGCATTTATTTGCTGTTCCTTCCCAACATCACTCTTCTCAGGGAGCTCCAGGAAGGGAGTTGAGGGTGCTGTTGGCTTGGGACAGTCTCTCACCTGAAACACAGAGAAGCAGGAGCCAAAGAAGCTGGGATGGCACCATCCTGTTGCCCCTCACCCTCCTGAGGATGCTTGGACACGTATAAAAGGCTTCATTTATCAGGCTTGATCACAGGTCTGGGCCTGTGGTGGGGATGTTTATGCAAATCCTCAGGGAGGATGAAGGCTGATCTGGTGAAGTTCAAGGTTGTGGTCACACCTGGTGATGCTTCCCACTAGAGCCTCCCTGGGTGCCTGCCCTGACCAGACCTTCCCCTGAGGACCCGCCCCAAGGGTGTCACAATGGCCTGTGCTTGTGGTTGTGTGACCCCCGCACACAAACCCAGTGTAAACAGACGTCTTGTACAAATGGGGGTGCTGCTCACGTGTTCAGAATTCCCCAGAATGGCCCTGACCACAGTATCTCATGTAAAAGAACAAAAGCAGTTCCCTGTGGGGCATCAGACAATGCTCAGCTATCCCTGTGGCTCTGAAGACAGGCCCTGCTGTCCCAGGGGTGCTTTGCTCCTTTACCTGTGGACATTTCTCAGGTGCTAAGCTGTGACCCCAGAATAGTGGAATGGCTGACTTTCCAGCTCATCCTCACTGTGGGCTTAGCCCTTCGGCTGTTAAACTACTCATGAAACGAGATGGTCTCAGACAAAGGCTTTACCACCTTCCCCTATTGTGCTAGCTTCTACCTGAGGGGTCATTTCTCCTGCCCACTGGATAAAATTTCTGGCAAATCCAACATCTTTTATAGTACTTAAATAATAGTGTCACAGGGACATTTCTTCTCACAGTTGAGTCTTCCTTGGGTGCATGGCAGCATTGGACCTCTGAGGGGACTGGCTGCTTCCTTCCCTCCTGCAGCTTGGGGTCCCCATGGGCTGCTGTCTGAGGTGGAAGAGGGGTCAGTCTGGACCCCACAACCTCCAGCTCCTCCCTAGTGCTCTGCAAAGGAACCCACTTCTCATTACTCCCCCCTCACCTGCAGAGGAGGACTCAGCCAGCCTCTCTTTGGTTCCTCTAACAGAAACCAGATGTGCGTCCCCAGTGTGCACCCTGAGCCCCTGGAGACCTAAATCACACTCCTCAATGGTCCCAGCATGGGGAGGGGAGACACAACACACTAACAACTAATCCTCTGAGAGGTTGTCTCGGTTTTTCTGGTTCCTGGCTTTTGTGCTCCCCTATCTAACACCCCCAGCCTTGCCCAGCCTATGGTGCTCCAGCATACACCGCGTGTTATTATCATCACAGCATTTGTCTCCAACTGAACGTGTGGGAAGAATTGATCAGAAGTGTATTTTATTTTGTTGAAGGAGGGAAGAGTCAGAGTTTGGGTTATGTAATAGGAATGAGATAGATAAATTATTAAAACAGGGAAAATGTGACAAGGAAAATGAAATACGTAATAATCCAAGTAAGAGAACAGGAAGGAGACCCTGTGACTATGAAACGGCATATGTTGTTGGGGACCCAAAAGTGAGGTGCTGGAAAGCAGAGCTTGCTCGTGCAGAGTGAAGGGCTCGGCAGAAGCCACAGGTACTTGCCTGCCTCTTGTTTTCATGGAAACTGGGTCCCCAGTTTCATGAAATTCTGCTAGATTTGCTAGTTAGGGGATGAGACATCACTTAGTTTGTTTAGTTCCTGTTTGAGGTAGGTTGTTGGGAGCCACTTGGGAGGGTATTTTATAGGTGATGAAGCATTGGCTCTTAAGACAGGAAGCATGTGGGTGGTAGATGACGTGCTGCCCCTGAGCCTGGACTCTGGGTTTGCACGGGTTTGTCCTTCTCCCATGCTCTTGGTCACGGGACCTGTTCATAACAAGCGAAGGTTAGGTGCTTCCCTGTTCTCTCAGTTTCCTGAAGGAACTCCAAATGAGCCACAAAGAGGGATAGTTCCTGGCTCTCCCAAGTTCTTGAGTCCATAAGTATTTATTGGAGGCACAAAGGAAGGAGCAGGAGTGGAAAGGCAGGAGGTGTTGGGACAGGTGAGTCCCACCACTGGACCTGCCGCCACCAGTGTTGCTGTGGCTCCCAAGGGGCTGCCCCTGACAAGACACTAATACACTCTGAGGAGAGTTTTTCCAACCACTAATTTTATTTTTTTATTTTTATTTTTTTAATTAATTTCAATCTTACAGAAAACTGCAAAAATAATGTTTAACATTTTGCCATATTTGCTTTCTCATACTTTCCATATGTAGATACATGTTTTTTTCCTAAATCCTTTGATAGTAAGCTATAGACATATTAACACCTTATAATGGGGGGTGCATGTCTTAATAAAGAGATCATTAACTTACATAATCACAATTCAATGATCAAAAAGAGAAAATTAGCATAAACAACACCACTACCTATTCCGTCCACAGGGTTGTAGGGGAAGGGTTGGTGTGTTCTTCTTTTCTTTTTCTTGCAAGCTATTAAATTTTCTTATTCTGCTTCTTTCTTTTTTCACTTTCCAGACTCTAGAGATGCCTCTCCCCTTTACCCCCAACTCTCCTTTATGCTCTTCTTCCTTGGAGATGTTGCCTCCTTGCATCCCCTGAACAAGATAAAGTCGCTTCCTTATAGTCACTTCTCTGATAAACCAGGGCTCTTTTACGTTATTATTTCAGACACAAGTGGATCTGCTTCTTGTCTCGGTCCATTTTCTGTTTCTATAACCAAACACCTAGACTGGGTAATTTATAAAGGAAAGCAATTTATTTCTAACTGTTCTGGAGGCAGTAAAGTCCGAGGTCGAGGGGGCACATCTGGTGAGGGCCTCCTTGCTGGTGGGGACTCTCTGCAGAGTCCCAAGGTGGTGCAGGGCATCACATGGGGAGGGAGCTAAGTGTGCTAGATCAGACCCCTCTTCCTTCTCCTATAAAGCCTCCAATGCCCTACTCACATGACCTTATCTAATCCTAATTACCTCCCAAGGTCCCACCTCTCAAATGCCGTAGTTCTATTTCCCACCATCTTAATGCTGTTACAGTGGGAACTAACTTTCGCCCTCAGTTTTGGAGTGGACAGACATTTAAACTATAACATTCTTTATGAGGGTGATTTGAGATCAGTCCTCTGTTGCCTATTCTGTGCAATTTTTCCAGACATCCCTGGATTTCTGCACAGACTCACAGTCCTGGCTATTGGAAATGATGTTATTTTTATATCTATATCTAATTTGAAGTTTGTGGTGTCTCTGTTTTATAGTTATGATGAAGAGGTGGCCTTTGTATGGTTTTATTTGTTTTTATTGTAACCAGCATAATTCTTGGAATATATATGGAGAGATTCAGATTGAGGTAGCTATCATTAGTTTTAATAGGTTTATCTGAGAGTCACCATGAAGAAAGTTTTAAGATTTCTTCTACATGTCCAAAAATGCACAATGCTAAAAAATATATATATTATATATTATAGGCATAATAGAAAACGTGTTGAAAGGAAACCCACAATTCAAAACCCATTATGACCAGACAACTGCTTTTCTTTTCCTGTGTTTCTCTCCATTGTCATCCCACAGTACTTCTCTTTTGGCTTCTGCTCCAGCTGCTCCAGCCACAGCTGCTGCTGTGGGTGCTGCAGAGGAGCTGGCCTGTTGCTCATTGCAGGGTTAACCTGGCACCTGAGGAGGATGCTGATCTTAACTTCACAGGTTAAGAAGATGCTTCATTGTAGATGCTTCTCTATAAAGCAAGCATCTACTGCGTCCAAGAAGAGGTTCACTGACTCCACGAAGGGCCTGGCCCAAATTTGCAGGAGCTGGCCTCTAATCACAGCGGAGCTCACTTATCCTGACTCCCTGTCTTTTGTGGGTCAGTCCATTGTCCACTCAAGTTGTCCCCTGCTGACCTGCACCCCCAAGTTGGAACGACTCTTAGTCTGTTCAGCTCGAGAGGCTGATGGCCAACATTCACAGCCTGATAATATATTCTAGTTTCCTCCTGATGACCATTAGGCAGATAAGGCTCAGGATAGTCTGGTCTTATTTATCATGATCTCAAATATGAATACGTGAACGATTATTCTCTTTTCCACTTGCTTCCCAGTGTAACTCCTGAGATGCTCTAGGTGCTGGTTCAGTTCTCGTTCAGCACATATTTATTGACTGCCTCCTGAATTTCAGGTGCTTCCTCAGACCATAGGAATACCACGGAGGACAAAAAAATAAAACACAAAACCCTCACCTGGCATCTGTTCAATATTGTATCTAAGGTAGGAAAGGTTCATGATAGGAACTCCAGGGACTTTACAGATTCTTCCTTTAAGGTCTAGGTCAACTGTGGCCACAATGTAACACTTGTGCTGAGTTACTGTCTGTAGTAAGCAGTCATCTGCATAGATTCTTTTGTGTGTGCATGGTAACTGATCAACTCTTGGATCATTGGCAATGCTGAGGGTCACTCAATACTTCTGCCCTTATTTCTCAGTTTCAGCCACTATACAGTCAGTTATACAAGGAATGCACTTGGCATGCAGACAGTCCATCATTGACTGTTTGGCTTTAATGGAAAAGTTGATAAAGTTGGAATGAGTCAAGACATGGTAAAGTAGGCCCAGCTCTGTATTATATTGAAAGAATAAGCAGGAAGAGTGCTGGAAGACTTCTCTTTCCTTTAGTGTGCTGGGATCTTTATTTCTTTTTAGGTTTTAATATATCCTTTTCTTTAAGCCTCTGATCTCTGAGACTAAGCATTTACTTCATGGTTGCATACTTTCTTATTTTCTTTTGCTTCCCCATGTTCACACCACACTCTTATTTCAACACAATTGATTTTTTATGTTGAGTTTGTTTTCTGTAACTTTACTGAACTCATTAATTGGTTTGAACAGTTTTCTGGTGTAGTCTTTTTAGTGTTTTCTACATATATGTCATCTGCAAAGAGAGATGATTTTATTTCTTCCTTTTTGATTTGAATGCTTTTTATTTCTTTTTCTTTTCTAATTGCTCTGGCTAGGACTTCCAGAACTGTATTGAATAGAAGTGGTGAGAATGTGGTGCTGCTGTTGGGTGGAAAGTTCTGCAAATGTCTGTTAGGTCAATTTTGTCTATAGTGTTGTTCAAGTTTGCTGTTTTTTTAAATTGATTTTCTGTTTGTATATTCTAATGGCTATTAAAAGTGGGATATTGAAGTCTCCTACTTTTATTGTATTGCTGTCAATTTCTCACTTCAGATCTGTTAAAACTTGATTTATATATTTAGGGTTCTGATGTTTAGGCAATTATATATTTATAATTGTTATATCTTCCCCCAATGTGGGTGGGTGTATTCAATCTGTTGAGAACATGAATAGAACAGAAGGTAGAGAAATGAGAAATTCATCCCTTCTTTTCTGCCTCACTGACTGAGCAAGAACATCTCATCTCATCTTTTCCTGCACTCAGACTGGGATTTACATTATCAGACTGTGGACTCAGACTGAATTACACAACCAGCTTTCCTGGGTATTCAGTTGTAGACAGCAGATCATGCAACTTCTCAGCCTCCATAATTGCATGAAACAAACACTTATAATAAATAAATAATTTACATGTATGTGTGTGTGTGTGTGTGTGTGTGTGTACTCTGTGACCTCTGTTTTGCTGCAGAACACTGATTAGCACAGGGCTTCTGGCTTCTGTTGGTATCAGTGCAAGTAGCTGGTGCTTATATGTGACCTGGCCCTTCAGGTGATGGTGACTCTCTCTCCTCGGGAAACAGCCATGGATGCCAGAGACTGGATCAGCACAGTTTCTTCACTGGATTCAATGATTAAATAAGAGATATAAAAAGAGGTGTTAGTTAGCAGAAATGGAGATACAGAATGTCTTCACACAATACAATTTACAGATACAGTATAAAACACAAACCAGTAAAAAGAAAATACCTGTCTTAGTCTCGAACTCCCATGTGAACACAATCCTGGGTTTTGAGCTTCCTCTCTTTGTTACCTGTGACACTGAGCAGTAGGCAACTGAAAATACGAGCCTGAAAATCCATTATGCTGACTGAGCCCTGTCACAAGCTAAATGCACCTCTTCTCGTAAGAATACCCGTTAAAAGCAACTCTGAGCATGCTGTGGTTTCTAGGGAAGAGATATGGAAATCACCAGGGTGTAGGTTAGAAAGTCCTTGGCTTATAACTCCATGTGGTCCCTCCACTTGTGTAAGTTAAGTTGGCATAAGAGAGAGAGGTCCTCAGTGCTCTTTCTGAGGTGGCATAAACACATGGCTTGGGGCATCACCTATGTGTTCCTTTCCAATGCATTCACATCAGAAACGATAAAGAAAAATCATCTCTCTTTGCAGATGATATGATCCTTGTCTAAAAAATCCTAAAGACTCCATCAAAAAACTGTTAGAAACAATACATGAATTCAGCAAGTTGCAGAGTACAAAATCAACACACAAAAATCAGTTGGGTTTCTTTACAGTAAGTACCTATTCAGAAAGAAATACAAGTGGGTGGAGAGTGTGATATGGTTACACATCCTGTAGATTTTGACCTATACACTTTATTGGCCCAAGCACCCCAAAGCTACACTGATTTGGACAAGGTTAGCAACATTCAGTGGCCTGTTCTCCACCTGGATCCCAATGGAGGTTCTTTCTTGTTAAATGTGAGAGTTTGTGCTTGCATGAGGATTGACATCAACCCATGCAGCAGAAGTAGCTTCCTTTATTGCCAGTTGGCTGGAGTGAATTCCTTGGTCCAGAGGCACCTGTGATGGAGGTTGGTCACCTTTTCTGAATTATTGCAATTGGTAACCAGCTATAGGATAAATTCATGGATAAATATCCTTGTTAACAGAAATCTCAGGAAAAGCTCTGTGGATGTTTTTATCTTCTGATTCTATATGTTCTCTCTAAACACTATGAGAAGCAGATACGTTTACATGCCTTTGTATTCTGAATTCTGAAGACCCCGTTCTCTATCTGCCTAAACCAAATGAGCATTAGTAAATAAAATGAAAGAAAATAAATTTGGAACAACACGAAACTATACAGCGTAACAAAGAACTAGACTAGAAGTATAACAACTTGCTAGAAACTTCTTTGGCAGATCTTACTCCTCTTTCGTACCCTTGCCCTAAGAAATTAGAAACGTCTTCAAACCATATACTGTTCGGTCTCTTATATTATGGTATCCTAGGAGGCCTAGCTGAAATTTGAAACTGATTGTAAGAATTTATTTTAATATTCTATATGAGGAGAAATGATTGCCCCAGAAGTATCCACTTAAGACATAGTAAAGGGGAAAGGCTGTTGACTATATGGAGAAATTATAACACATATTTGGTTGTCAAAAATGTCTGGCTTAATGCTAAAATTTCAAGATTCAGTAGAATAATTTACTTTGGATTTAAACACCCTCAGATGTCAAATACATCCAGTTGATTGATGGTGTTGTTGAGTTCAACTATGTATTTACTGATTTTCTGCCATCTGGATCTGCTTATTTCTGACATGAGGGCATTGAACTCTACAAGTGTAAGAGTAAATTTATTTATTCCTCCTTGCAGTTTTAGGTTTTGCCTCACATGTTTTGGTGCTCTGCTTTTAGGCACATTAATGTTGAAGATTGTTATGTCTTCTTAGAGAGCTGAGCATCTTTATTATTATGTAATATCCCTTTTTTCCCTCACAGATTTCCTTGCTCTGAAGTCTGCTCCATCTTAAATTAATATACCTATCTTTGCTTTTATTTAGTGTTACCATGGCATCTCTACCTATATATTTACATTTAATTCACACGTATCTTATATTTAGAGTAGGGCTTTTTTACACATGACATATAGTTGGGTCTTGTTTTTGATCCACTCTGAGGATCTTTCTCTTTTAGTTGCTGCATTTATGCAATTGACGTTCAAAGTAGGTAGGTTAATATTTTGTTACTGTTTTCTATTTGTTGCCCTTGTTCTTTGTTACTGTTTTGGTCTTCCAGCTTTATCTCTCTTTTGTGGTTTTAAATTGAGCATTTTATATGATTTCATTTTCTTTTCTTTATTAGCCTCTCTCTCTCTGTCTCTGTCTCTCTCTCTCTCTCTCTCTCTCTCTCACACACACACAAAGCACACACACACAATGTTTTTTTACTTTTTTATTGTTTTTTTTAAGAGTCTGCAGTATACATTTATGACTAATCCAAGCCCATTTTCAAATAACACTATACCACTTTATAGTTAATGTACTTTATAATAAAAAAATACTAATAAGAATGAGCTTCAAAAACCTTTTGGGACACTAGAAATCAGATTTTTAACATATCTCATTATTCGAATTAAAAGATTTTTTATTTGAAGCATGTGAAGTAATGTATATAAAATGAACCTCAATGAACTGTTTTCAAACTTATCCATCTGCTAATGGACACAAGCCATAAAGGTTATACTTCTGCTTGTTAAATCAGCATGGAAAAATATGGAATCGAAGCTAAGCAAAATTAATTTAGAAGAACTATCATTTTCTCTAAATAAAATGCCTTATATCAGAGCGATACTTTCCACAAGTGGCTTAAAGAGCACATTGAGTTACTAAATTCTCTTCGGAGATCTGCAAATTTTCTTGTAAATAAATCAGGACGCACAGCCCGTCAGGCAGATAGAGGAAGTGTGCAAGTCCAGGGCTGTGCGGGGAGGAAGCAGCAGATGCTTCAGACACCCACAGACAGGCAGACCTAGAGGTTTGTGTCCGGGGCTGAAGCACTGTGGGAGGAGTGCTATAATGCTGCATACAGTAGTAAACTGCCACATCTTCAGCCTGGAGGCTGCTGATGGTGAGAGTGAAGTCTGTCCCAGACCCACTGCCACTGAATCGGTCAGGGACCCCAGATGCCCGAGTGGATGCCAAATAGATGAGCAGCTTAGGTGCTTGTCCTGGTTTCTGCTGGTACCAGGCTAAGAAGTTATTATTACTGTATAAAAGACTCTGGCTGGACTTGCAGTTGATGGTGACCTTCTCTCCTGGAGACGCAGCCAGGGAACCAGGAGACTGAGTCATCACAATGTCCCCACAGGCACCTGCAATGAGGAATGAAAAGTGACAATAAATTGTGTCACTTACATATTAAAATATATGTAAAAGATGTGTTTTTTATAATTCATAATCAAACTTTTTAGATGAAATATTTTTTACTGTACATATTAAAAATCATTTTTCTAGTATTATAAAGACATTACTCCTCTAAACATCTTACCTGAGATCCAGAGTACCAGGAAGGCTAGGAGTTGGGGCTGTGGCTCCATCCTGCTGCCTCTCACCTGTCTCATGCACTCGGGCCCACTCTCCAGGGAACCCCATTAATAGAGCTCTGAGCAGCCAGCCGCGTGCCTGAGGAGCCTATGCAAAGCATCAGAGAGTATGAGAGCAAAGTGCCTGTGCAGTGAGTTGTGAAGACAAACAAAGGACAGAGGGGATAAAAATACCCTTACCCCAGAAATGTGACTGTATGACTACAAAGGCCCAGGAATCAACTTAACAGTACAATTTTCAAAGTTTAACAGTAGCTACAAAGGTAAAGTATTTTTATGTCAACTTTACTCTTTCAAATCTGCTGTAGTCAACTCAAAAACATGAATTAATTTTGATATTGAATACATGTGTTTGTGAGCATATAATTTTAAAATGTAATTGAAACATAAATATGGTGGTAGGACATAAAACGCATTCCTGTCACCGCGTAAAACTATGATACACGGAACAACCTTGTGTCTCTCTCTCAGACACTCTTCTGAATTTTAGACACGTATTTGAAGTTCTTATTACAAAGGCACCTCAATACATCCAAACCAGACCTCTGATATTTCCTTCATCAGAAACACTAACTCAGCATATGAGTCACCAATACATATGAACCCCCTTGTCACTGCTATTTAGTTCAGCCAATTTCTCCTATAATGTGTCAAGTTCTCCCATATCTGAGACAAGCCTAAGGTGTCACAGCTCCTCCTGGGGGTGGTAGGCAAAATAGCTTCAGCTGCCATAGAATATTACAGATATATTCTTGATATAATATATAATATAATAATACAATATACATAACACAATATTATTATAATTAATAATATAATACTATTATATTAATAATTAATAATATAATAATACATATTATATTATCTAGGCATAAGGCCACAGATTATGAGCAAATCAAGCAACACTCTGATCTCATAGAGCATTCATTTGCAGAAGGGACAGAAGGAGAGAGATAACAAACAAATAATATTTCTGCTGTCACTCTTACCCTGCTCCCTGTGAGTTTCCTCAAATGCCCCTAATGTTCTCAACCAACCTCCTATTGGCGGTTTCGAGAAGGTAATCCATTTCACATTTGCCTCACCCCACACACATCTTTTGTCTGCTCTTGCATCGAGGCACGTTTACATGCATATACATTCTTAATTGTACTAACTTAACAATTTGACTTCCTACTCCCTAACATTGATGGTTTTCCTGCTTCAATGCAGCAGAACCCCTTCTCATCATGACAGAACACTCAGAAATCTCTGACAGGCCTGAATGACAAGGTAACAGAATGGGATGTGTGCTAGAGAGTGACTAGGTCAGGAGTGGGCTCCCACCAAAAATGTGGGGGCAGGGCAGGAATGACCTTCTTGAGGAGGGACCGCTCGAGTTCTCGCCTGAAAGAAGGAGAGAGTTGACTGTGAAAAGCTCAGAAGAACCCTTCAGAAAATGCACAGGGCTTGGGAGAAGGATGAGTTTGGTGTGTAAAAGGAAAAAGAAATCAGTGTGTAGAGGGGGACAGAGGTCTGAGGCTAGGACAAGATAAATGCCTGGCAGGGAGTTTGCAGTTTATTTAAATGCAATGACCATCTGTGGGATACTGGTAAGAACTGCTTCAGGTTTTTAAAAAATATTTTGTAGGGTATGTTATTGTACCTGGCACTGGAAGGAGGAGGAACGTATGGAAGCCATTCCTCGCATTCCTGTGCCACCTGGATGCTTGTTCATTTATCCCCTCCTTATCTGGAATCATATTAATAATATTAAAGAGTGAAATGTCCAAACACTACCCAATTACCAAGATCCAACAAGGGCCCAATGAGTATTTGGTCAATGACGAGCAAGGAATGTGTAATAGACAAAATTATTTTATTTTAAATTTTTTTAATTTCAGCATATTACAGGGGTTCAAATGTTTAGGTTAGGTATATTGCTTTTGCCCCACCCAAGTCAGAGCTTCAAGCATGTCCACCCCCCAGATGGTGTGCACTGCACCCATTAGGTTTGTGTATACCCATCCCCTCCTCCCCACTCCCATCTGCCCAACACCTGATGAATGTTGTTGCTATATGTGCACTTAATTGTTGATCAGTTAATACCAATTTGGTGGTGAGTACATGTGGTGCTTGTTTTTCCATTCTTGGGATACTTCACTTAGTAGAATGGGCTCCAGCTCTATCCAGGATAATACAAGAGGTGTTAGATCACCATTGTTTTTTGTGGCTGAGTAGCACTCCATGGTATACATATACCACATTTTATTAATCCACTCATGTATTGATGGGCACTTGGGTTGTTTCCACATCTTTGCAATTGTGAATTGTGCTGCTATAAACATTCTAGTGCAGATGTCTTTTTTATAGAATGTCTTTTTTTCCTTTGGGTAGATGCTCAGTAATGGAATTGCTGGATCAAATGGTAGTTCTACTTGTATCTCTTTGAGGTATCTCCATATTACTTTCCACAGAGGTTGCACTAGTTTGCAGTCTCACCAGCAGTGTATGAGTGTTCCTATCTCTCCGCATCCATGCCAATATTTGTTGTTCTGGGACTTTCTGATAATAGCTGTTCTCACTGGAGTTATGTGATATCTCATTGTGTTTTTTTTCTCCCCATTGGGGTTTTTATTTGCATTTCCCTGATGATTAGAGATGTTTAGCATTTTTTCATGTTTATTGGCTATTAGTCTTCTTTTGAAAAGTTTCTGTCCATATCCTTTGCCCACTTTTTAACGGGGTTGTTTGATTTTTTTCTTGCTGATTTTTCTGAGTTCTATATGGATTCTAGTTATCAGCCCTTTATCAGATGTGTAATATGCAAATATTTTCTCCCATCCTGTAGGTTGTCTGTTTGCTCCTATGATAGTTTTCTTGGCTGTGCAGAGGCTTTTAAATTTGATCAAGTCCCATTTATTTATCTTTGTTGTTGCTGTGATTGCCTTTGGGGTGTTCTTCATAAATTCTTTCCCCGGGCCAATGTCTGTAAGAGTTTTTCCAACATTTTCTTCTAGAATTCTTATAGTTTCATGCCTTAGGCTTAAGTCTGTTATCCACCGTGAGTTGATTTTTATGAGAGGTGAAAGGTGTAGAACCTGTTTCAGTCTTCTACATGTGGCTATCCAATTTTCCCAGCACCATTTATTGAATGAGGATTCTTTTCCCCAGTGCATGTTTTTGTCTGCTTTGTCAAAGATTAGATTTCAGCCTTATCTTTGTCCCTCTGTAGGTAACATGTCTTTCCCCAGAACCACCCCAGCTCAGTTGGTTTTTAAAATTTTCTCTTCATCATTGTTTTCACTCAATTTGACTATATTATGCCTTATAGCTTTGTTCATGTTTCTTGTGCTTGAGTTTGCTGAGAGTCTTAGATTTGTGATTTTATAGTTTTCATAAAACTGAAAAATTTCAGTCCTGCTTATGTTATTAATAAGATGATATTTAGTAACATCATTTGTTCACGTCTGTCATCTCTTAAAAACCCAGAATTAAAAAATACCTTAAAAAATAGATAGTACATCTGTCACTTTCTCCATAAATATAAATGTTTTATAAAATAAAGTACAAATTTTTATGTTTATTCTTAGCTGATTAGCAAAAATAAGTAGCTCTCTTTCAGGCTTACAGTGAAATTGATTTGCCTCCTTTACCTATGGTTAAGAAGACAATTCAATGTTTTAGTGTAAAAATATTTAATTCAGGAAAAAAATGTTACTTGCCCATAGTTCACTGATTGCAGTGTAAATTGGTACAGTCCTTGTGGAGGTCAATTGAACAATATTAATTAAAATTAAAAATGCTGAACACAGCCAGACACAGTGGTTTGTGCCTGTATTCCCAGCACTTTGGGAGGCCAAGGCAGGAGGAGTGCTTGGGGCCAGGAGTTCAAGACCAGCTTGGGTGACATGGCAAGATCCCATCTCTACAAATTATAAATAATTAGCCAGGCACAGTGGCATGTGCCTGTAGTCCCAGCTACTAAGGAGGCTGAGGCAGGAGGATCACTTGAGCCCAGGAGTTTGAGGTTACCCTCCAGCCTGAACAACATAGTGAAACCCTGTCTCTTACAAAAGAAAAAGAAAATGCAGTATCCCTGAGGCAGTAATTCCAAGTTAGGTAGAATTACTTGATATATGCTAAGTATAGTTGCGTATGTGAGAAATGATGTGAAATTAAATGTGGCAGTAGGATATGCAATAGTAAAGAAGTCAAAGCAATATACATACCCATCAACAGAGGACTGGTTAAATAAGTTATGGTACATCCGTATAATGCCACACTACTTAGCTCTAAAAAAGAATGAGAAAGACCTTTTCCTATTAACACAGAAAGGTAGCTAAGACATACCATTATTTGAGACATAATATGCGAAGCGTATGTTTTGGTAAACAACAAGATGGAAATCAGTTTAGCTGTCCATCATTGGTACATCAGTCTATCCTTTGTAAGCGCACAGAATATTTCTGGAAAATACATGGCCAGGGGACCTGGCTCAGGGGTGGGGAGGAATGCTAGCTTTTCTGTGAAGCCCTTTCACACCCTTTGTTGTACCGTGCCTGAATTGCCTGTTCAATGACACAAATCCATAACAAGCAAAGAGGCAAACTATGTGCCACGGATTATTCACGAAGCAGATAAGAAAACATCAACTCGTTTTCTCAAGTTCTGCCCTCGGGGAAAATATGGAGGCAAGTTTTTCACAGTCTCTGTTTGTAGACTGAAGACAATTAACCCCATTTATTTGTCTTAGTTGAGAGAACACTAGGTTTGAAATTAGAGGCCCAAATGAAAAAGAATTTGATTAGACCTCAATAGGCATAGCTTCAAATCCAGGCTCTGAACATGGCAGCGGGGTGTCATCTGGAAACATAAAGTCATCTTCCTGAGCCTGACTTTCTCATCTGTGCAGATCGACTGAGAGGGCGCACGTGTGAACGCCCAGCGTGGACTGGCGTTTGTACAGAGTGCTGTTCTGAGAGCACTGGGGATCTCACTTTCACTCCTCAGACGGGCCACTTCCCCACCTGAGCCTGATTCCCCCTCGTTTGTGTTGTGGGAGACCAGAACATACCACCCCCAGAATGCACCAGTTTGGCATAAGGATCGTTTTGAACTGAAAGCAGCTGAGAAGGAGCAAATACAAGAAAAGCTCTCTGTCCTCCCCCTGTTTGGCTGAAAGCAGGACATACATTTACAAAGTTGTCCTTCCTCTCCTCTCTGCCAGGAAAAATGGCTGTATTCCCAGTGCACAAAATTATGCTTAATGAGCATTTGTTGAATGAGTAAAGAATGAACAAATGATGGGTCTTATTTCTCACTTAATCCCCTTGGCAGCATCTGGAGGGGCAGAGCACAGTGTAAGTACATGAGAAACTAAATTAAAAAAAAATGAGTATCTAGGCTCTTGAGAGATAGTAGTCTAATGGGGGTGAGGGGCGTGGGGTAAGGGGTGATAGATGTATGCCTAGCATCTCGGTGGCATGCTTACAATTTGACCTAAGTTCAAAATAATGTGGGTCTCTCCCAAATTGAGAAATAATAGTGTTGTCGACCATTTATCTGGCGCTTTCCTGTGGACACACTAGAGTGTTTCTACATATTGTTTTTTTGATGATGTATGTGAAAACATATGAAAATCTGAACTTACAAAATAGATCAATTAAAGAGTGACTGTTTGCATTACAAAAAAATTCTTTGCAGCACAAAAGGATTAGCAGTGGGGTTCTTTTCAATAACATCTCCCCTAAGTGCATTAAAGTGTTTATTTATAGATCATTAACTGCTTGACTAAGATGCCTCAGGGTAGCGCAGCTTAAAGACAACTGGTCAGGAAGCCCTACCAGTGGAAGATCAATTAAACTGGAAGACAAAGTGTCTTTGAAATAATACATGTCAATGGGAAAGACAGTTCATTTACCCAAATTTGTTTTATCTTGGTGGGGAGCGCATGCATTGGTCATACAGCACACCTGTGTGTTCTCATTCATGCCGAACCAAGGCGGATGCATTATCCAGTCTATATGGCTCAATTCTGATGTGTCCAGGGTCATAGCTATGTTTGGTCTCCTTTTGGTTGTGCTTTAATTAAGAGGTAAAATTATTAAAACAGCAGATGTTTCTAGCCCGAGGACATGGGTCCAGTTATATCAAGCAGATGGTCCCAAGCAAGAGAGCATCCTTTAATGAAGAAGCATTTGCAATTCATGAGCATTCATGGTGTCTGTTTCTCTCACTCCCCAATGTTCTGCTTGTCAGGGGTCCCATTGTGTGGCCTGGGAGCATGATGAATTAGGCAAACCCCTTCTGGTTTGGGGCATGGTCTTGCGCTGACAGAAATTAAAAGTATTATGTCCCAGATCAAGAGATTTGGCTGTCCAGAGTGGAGACTTCTGCCCTCCCGCCTCCCATCCTGGTGATCAGGTGAGAGTCTCTCTCAGGAATGTCACAAGCACTACCCAGGACAAGACTTGGCCCCGAGAACCCAGAGCTCTGGGAGAACTTACTTGCTCCTTCATTTGATTACCGAATCACTCACCTTTGGGTCGTTTTGAGCTTTGACAGGAGGGCTAGAAGGTTGACGTGCAAGAAAGACTATTACTTGCAGGCAAAATTTTCTGGCCAGACGCCAAAAAACACGGATTCTACTTTTGATGCCTGGTGTGACCCAGGACAAAAATCTCTGAATCAAAGTTTCTTCCTTCTATCTGTTCCATAGATAGTCATTAAGGATCTATTCTGGGAAAGACAACTGAGAAGGGATAAATGAAATTGGCCCTCCTTGTCTCATAACACAACAGTGGGAATCAAACGAGACAAGTGAAAGGACACTATTTAAAGTAATATTTATGTTATCGTAAGAGTCGATAGTGATATAAGGCCAGCACATTGTGCCATGGGCTATGACCAACAACAGAGAAGCATCTTGGTCAAAGACACATGAAATAAAGCCAGAAAGCAACAAAAACAATGGGTTTTACATTAATTTACTGAATTCAATATTTTATCCCTTTTTAAAAGCCTGAATCTGTAAATGTCAGTCAACATTTTGCAGGAAAGAAGTTTGAGGTGCTATAAGTTCAAGTCCTTACGCCCTTTTCTATGGCGCTATCAAGGAGAGTGCCCCACAGGAAACAGGGGGCAGGGCTGGCCTGGACCATGCTGATTTAGTAAGTGCCTTGTCTTCTGTCTTTCTCTGTCTTTCTCGCAACACTTTTGGCACCTTTGCCCACCCCTGGCACCCTCAACCTCCTCCCTCTTATGAGTTCTCAGTGTCTTGGCACTTGCAGAGCACCCTTTGGGCAAATGACAGTGACTAAAGGCTTCTTTTGGCAATGTCCTGGCTGGGTGATGTATCACACTCCTCTCCATTCTTCCCAGAGGCTCCTTGCTCAGTCTCCATCGACTGTGAGCTGAGAAACCATCACATGAACTCATCCACTTGCAGGAATCAGTGAGTAGCGTGGTCTGGCTTCAGTAGAGGGGGCTCATTGCCTTGTCTCCTTAATTTTCACGTGGCTCTAATACATGATGCGCCGTTGATGTAATAAAAACATCTCAGGAAAAAGAAATCTATTCATTAAATGTATATTCAATTGTAGACATATCCCAATTTTAAAAGTCTTTTTGTTTTTAAAGTGAGAGTGAGATTTATTCAGAAACTACGGAAAGTTAGAATGTCTACTCCATAGACAGAGCAGAGGGAAGGTCTCCCTGCAGCAGAGAACTGGCCTAAAAGTTTTAACATGCAAAAATATATGCATTTTTTCAATGAAGGAAAAATGATATAAAAGATCAAGGATTTTCATGAAGCCTAAGCGTTGCAGTGTAGTGTTCTGCACACTGTTCCGTCCATCTGATGTCACTACATCCTCAACCCTGTGAGGTAACTTGAGGAGGTAGGGGAGAAGGGCAGGTGAGATGGAGGCAGAAAGGTTTTGGAATTTAGTTTAGAAACATTGGGGATCTTTATCTATAAAGCATAATACCAACCTAAAGAGTGGTTATGAGAATTAAATGTAAAAACAAAGGATAGTTGCAAAAATTAAATGAAGCAATTGATACGAAGGGCCTGGTATAGATCCTGACACATAATATGTGCTCAATAAATATTAATTCCATTCTGTTCCCTCCTTCTCATTATCTCATTCATAGTGATTAGCAGCTAGAGTAGGAAACATGGAGTAGGATACATAATTCAGGTAAATCAGGTGAAATATGAAAAGGTTATTAAAAATGCTCATTGATGATAAGATAATGTTACTGAACCAAGCTGGGGTCAGCTCACCCAGCACAGCAAAGCCAGACACTGAAGCCGAGAGTTGAGGAAGAAAGAGGCTCTATTGCGTGGCACCATGCAAGTAGTACGGGCAGCTGACACTTAAAACCCAAACTCCTGATGGCTTACAAGCTGGTGTTTTTAAAGGCAGGGGTACATTTCGGGCAGGCAAAATTGAAAATCAATGCATGGAGGTTATACATTGGCTGGCCCCAAAAGGGGGGATATCCTGAAGTGGGGGGCCCAGGTGGATGCAGAGATTCATGGATTAGTGGAAAGGAATGTTAAGATGGGTGTGACAGGCCCCTCAGGGGGAAATACAGAGTTCAATTCCTGAATTCCCCCACATCTACATTTTCCATCCCGTGGGAGTTTCTGAAAAGCAACTCAGGAACATGTGTAAAGATGCCAACTTTTGGTTATCGAAGGGAACACCACCTTGTGAAGTCCATTTCACGACGAACAAAGTTTTGCTTCCTGTCATGTCACTCACGTGCTTCCACGGACAAATTAGGCTTTTCTCTTAGTTCTGAAGAATCTCGGATTATCTTGTAGAGGTGCCAGTATTTCAGGCAGAGGATGGGATTTCCGTTAAGTAGGTTTCCCTATAACCTCCTACAAAGCAATATTCCAAAGGAACATTTCAACTGTAAAGGCTAGAGACAAAAAAATAAGAAGCAGATCATTTTAAGAAGAATTATTTATTTGCCTACAAGTTTGTTTTTTTTAGAAGATAGCCCAAAGGCATCAAATTTAATAAAGTAAAGCAAATTATTTTACTTCAGAGCAAATATGATTCTATTAAAATAGTATAGGGTCAATACCTTACTATTTTTAAATTTTTTTTTTTAAATGTACAAGCATATCACTATTTTTATTTTCATTTAAGCCACTATGCTGTGGGCTAAAAGTTATTTAGACAATATGTATAATCCACATTTTACAACTTAATACAAATTTCAGAACATAAAGTATAACAATATTCCCTACTTTATTGTTCAAATATACATATTTTTATCTGAAATACAATATTTATAAAACCAAACAGCTCCTTGCAACAAAACCAACATTATTAGAAGAGTTGTTTAAATTATTTTTTAATGGTTGTAGTG
>CAUYRT010041517.1:0-16030 GCA_963574885.1 Lepilemur ruficaudatus
AAACCAGCCTGAGCAAGAGCAAGACCCCGTCTCTACTAATAATAGAAAGAAATTAATTGGCCAACTAAAAGATATATATAGGAAAAATTAGCCGAGCATGGTGGCACATGCCTGTAGTCCCAGCTACTCAGGAGGCTGAGGCAAAAGGATCGCTTGAGCCCAGGAGTTTGAGGTTGCTGTGAGCTAGGCTGACGCCACGGCACTCTAGCCTGGGCAACACAGTGAGACTCTGTCTCAAAAAAAAAAAAGTGAAGGTGGACTAAACACATGCTTAGATAAGTGAAAGCCAAGAGAAATTGTTCTAGTAGACCTGTGCTACAATAAACTATTAATTTCCTTCAGGCTGAAGGAAAAACGATCCCAGATGGAAGCCCAGGTACAAAGGAAGGCGGGGTACCAAAGAGTATAAATAGGTGGGTAAATATAAAAAACATTCCTTAAATTTTATTAAAAGATTACTGTTTAAAAAAAATATAGTAATAATATATTATGGAGTTTTTAAAAGACATAGGAGTAAAATATAATACACCAATACCACAAAGAACGGGAGTGGAGTTAAATGGGAGTGTACTGTTGTGAAGTATGTAGAGTGTTTCTCAACTGGTATATTAATTAAGGGTAGGCTGTGATAAGTGAAGAACAAATATTTAAATTTCTAGAATTACAGCTAAAAGTTTAGATATAGCTAAAAAGTCAAATAAGAAGATGAAATGGAATTCTAGAAAATGCTCAATGAATCCAAAAGAAGGCAGGAAAGGAGGAAAAAATGAATATGAGAAGAAATATGACAAAAAAAACAAGATGAAAGATCTAAATGCAACCATATAGAGATTTATGACAAATGTAAATGAACTAAAACTATCTTTTAAAAGACATTATCAAAATGGATTTAAAAATACAAAAGGCAATGACCAAATCTATGCTCTTTACCAAAAACACACTTTAGATAGAAGAACACAGGAAAGCTAAAGTAAAAAAGTAGAAAAATATACACTATGCAAATAGTAATCATTTTTTTAAAAAAGCTGGTATGGCTATACTAATATCAGGCAAATGAACTTCAAAACAAGGCATACTACCAGAGACAAAGTGGTATATTTCATAATAATAAAATAGTCAAACCATTAAAAAGACATAAAAAAACTAAATGTATACATGGGTTAATATAACATATATTACCTAGCTCTATCCACTGAGATGGACTAGAAGCAATGGCACCTCAGTAGCAATGAGCACTTCCAGCAACCACATTTTGGTTTCTAAATATCAATCTCCAATAATGTAGTTCCCAGTACTACGTGGAGAAATGGATGATTCTTGGAGTGGGACAGGGATTAAGGAATTGCTCAAAAAATAAAAGATGAGGCTATACTACCGGGACATAGAAGGTAACCTGGAAGAACTTTCAATAGCCTAGCAACAAAATAAACAGCATAGTGTTAGATTAAAACCCCAAGTATACAATATACATGAGTTCATATTGATATAAACAAAGAACTGAATCAATAAATTAATGACAGGTGGGGAAGGTTGGGTAGAGAAAAGATGAATGCTTCTTACAAAAGAATGCCTAATAATATACACAGATACTATTAATATACTCAAGCGGTGAAGTTCAATCCCATCCCCAACCCTGTCCCAGGCCACCACCTTAAGTGTGGGCTGCACTTAGTGCAGCCACTTCCAAAGAAGAGAGGAGGAAAAGAGAAAAAACTCCGCAGTGAAAAAAACCTGGTAAACACCACCTTCATTATTGAAGTGATGAAGGTTCATAGCACCAGTGATGTCATGTGGATATCACAAACACCTTGAGATGATGTGATTTTAAAAAGGGAGGGGGGGCACTTCATTTCTGTGGTATCCTTTCCAAAAATCCATATTCCAGTCTCATCATGAGAAAAGCATCAGACAAACCCAAAATGGAAGACATGCACCAGCACCTCTCAAGACTATCCAGGTCATGAAAAACAAGGAAAGAGTTAGAAATTGTCACAGGCCAGAGGAGACTGAGGAAAAATGATAACTAAACAATCTGTTCCATGTACTGTATTTTGGAATAGAAAGAGGACATTAATAGAAAAACTGGTAAAATACAAATAAAGTCTGGAGTTTAGTTAATAGTGATGTCCCTGCCACAATTGATTTTTTAGTTTTGACAAATACAAGATGTTAACAATAAGGAAACTGGGTGAGGGGTGTAGAAGAACTCTTCATATTATCTTTGAAACTTTTCTATAAACCCAAAACTGCTTTCCCAAATTTGTAATTACATAAATAAATAATCTAACTAACTAATTAAATGTTTAATAGTGGGAAGTTGGTAAACAAACTATGGTACACCTATATCATGAGATGCTATGTGAAGCTTTCAAAAATAATTAAAAGGAATTTTAATATTATGATAAAAGCTTATTATATAACATTTTAAGTAAAAAACTAGGATTAAAACTGTATAAATAGAATGAGCTAAATCTTGTAAAATGCACATGCACAACTATACTGGCAATAATGCATAGAAAGAGGAATATAAATTAAACTATAAATGTTTCACATAATGGCTTTTTTTACATTTTAAATTTTTAAATTCTCATCTTGGTGCACCAAGGACGATGAGCACCATTGTGCCTTAGAGGCAAAAATTTCAATTGTATGCCCTCTTTTGATGTTTCCATAAAAATAATATCCTAAATGATACAGCTGCTGGTATTTGCCTATCCCCCTTCTTCCATAATAACGGAATTCCAATCTTGTTAGAGGTGGCAGTGTGCATAGGTAAAAACTACATTTTGAGATGTATGTAAAAGTCATTAGGTGATGCTTCTAGGAATACTCTTCAAAAGGGGAAAGATGCAACTCAGCTTATATTCTCCTTTGCCGCTTGCCTTCTCCTTCTCTTCTTGCTGGAGATAGAACTGCCATCTTAAAATTATGAGAAGATAAAGCATGAAGGTAAAGGCTACAATTGGATTTGGATTTCTAAGCAGAAAGATAAAAGAAACCTGGGCCTCTATTAGCATCATATTGTTGCTTCATCAGCCCTGGGCAACTACCTACCTCAATACTTCCCTTACAAGAGAAAAATAAAACTCCCTATTTGTTAAGCCTCACTGTTTGGAGTTTTCTCTCCAAACATTACAGAACTGATGTCTATACTCAAAAGTCTTCTTCTTGAATGTCTTAAAAAAGACCAAATATATTCTTAAGACAGTCATGCAGCTGAATAATATTTGGTATTATTCAAGCTACAACAAATGTTGGCTTCAATTCCCTGGGATAGCTGGGAGAAGAATCATTCTATCAAAAAAAGGTCTAAGGACAAATCACTCAAGAGGTTTTAATAATAAAATCAGAGTTAAACATCTCATATTTTCTGACTTAATGATCAGTGTCCATATGATAAAACATTTTATTAAGCAGGCATTTGCTGGGTAGAGGTCATTTGGAGTGAAAAAAGCAATAAAACAAGATCCTGTCTTCAAGGTGATCATAATCCTCCCTTTAAATGTTTATAAATTGGCTGGTCCTATAGTACTGAATTATCAGAACTTATTAACATTAGTGTCACTAAAGTTGGTATACAACCCCCCAATGCTAAATTTGACAGGCTTTAAAAAAGAGGAAAGGTTTATAAACTATCTTAACAAAATTAAACAATAAAGGAGACAAAAACTATTTGCCTTTTTTTTAATGGCTATACTCAGTTATAACCACCACCAGCAACAACAAAAAACTGGTGGGAAAAAAACTCCAATGCCCAAATAAATAAGTTAATTGAGTAAACAGAGAATATTATATATTCAATAAAATAATATCGAGATCGTGAATATGTATTAAAAAGTCAAAAAAATTAAGTAAAGACAGAACAAAAACAAGATGCATACACTTTTACAATTATACAAAAACAAAGTGTAAAACAGGTATCAGACAGGGTCATAAAATCTAAAATACAAAAGGGTTAGTCATTTTTTTCTTCATGTTTCATTATATATTACTTAATATCAACTGATGAAATATATATGAAACTGGCAACATATATCCTGAAATTTTCCCACTGCAAACACCTAAATACTGGATAAATAGAAAAACACCCATTAAATTCATGCCTGAGCTTGCATGGAAGTGAACAAAAATTCCAAAAGGCCCAAAAGTTAGAGCCACAGGGAGGAAAAATATGGTAGTGCCCTACAGCTGGGGTCAGACAACTATGGCCCACAGCCAAATCTGGCCTATACCCTATAAGCTAAGAATAGTTTTTAAATTCTTTAAATGGTTGAAAATAACAAGTAAGTTCTCTTGACAAATGAAAATTCTACAAAATTCAAATTTCAGTGTCCATAAATAAAGGTTTCTTCAACACAGCCACGCTCATTCATTTAAGTACTATCCTCAGCTGCTCTCCACAAACCACAAAAGCATAGTTGTAACAGAAACTATATGACCTGCAAAATCTAAAATATTTTCTATCTAGCCCTTTACAGAAAAATCATTTGTCAGCTCTTGGCCTAGAGCTTCATTTTTAAGGAGTACACAAAGTGGACAGGAAATAAAGCCTCTGGCTCATGCAGGACAAGAAACTGAACTAGATACACTGGTAAAAACGTGCTAACAACAAAGGGCTAGACAGTTAATCAAAAATGAACTAGAGAAATGTATATATAACACAAAATCACATGACACAGACACATGTCTGCTTCCACATTGACTCTTCATGAAGCAGAAGCAGGGCAGAGGATCAGGGAATAAAGAAGTATTTGTGGCCACTGAACAGCCTGCATATGGGTCTGGGGCTCAAGAAACACCAAGTTGAGAATTTAATTTAAATCAGATTCAAGTAATCAGTGTCTCTCATCCCCCAAACACTGGATGGAAGCTAACATAAATTTTCTCAGAAGGACCACAGTATCAACAAACACAGTTCTTAAGAAACTGAATTAACACTAACAACAACAAATCACAATAGAAATTTTTTCAGTAATGGAGAACTTAAAACAAGTAAAAATGTTAGCTAGAATATCTAAAACATCAAGTCAAAAGCACTGAAATGCTAATAAACTACTGTGGGACCACAACGAACTGAAGACATTTATCAATTACAATCTAGAAACTTGTGGTTCAGTTTGGAGGCCTGAAAGGAGAAGGTGGGCAAAAGTTAAGTCTCCCAAGATGAGGAGTCTAATAGGAAATTCTCTCCCACACAAAGCTCCAATGGACTACACCCCAGAGGTAAGGATACATCCTAACAAAATCTTTCCCATCTCAACCAGAGGGAAGTCCAAGGAAGATGGCTTTAGTACAGCACAGAACAGAATTTTTAAGAAAAGGGTCAGGGGGGTGGGGACAGTGGGAAAGGAGAATAAAGGAAAGAAAAATTTAAAAGATGCTGAAAAAGCTGTGCTCATAGCCAAGGCCTCAAAATGTTGGGAACCACGCTTGGATGGACCACATGAATTTGGTTTAAGAAAATTCCTTACTGGTAGTGCCCCTAGACACCTGACAGAAGCAAATAAAATTCAATTCTGGAAGAAGGAACTTTAATCCTAGGATTCAGGGAATACACACACATACTTTTCAAGAGTAAACAGAGTCAAAGAAAAACAGGCATAAAAGAATATCAAAATCTATGAGTGTGAACAAGTAGAAGAACATCCATAAAGACTTCAGAGTCATCATTTTAGAATTAATAGGCACACATACTGTAACTAGCTTTATTTTGTTTTAAGAAAAAAACTTGTTGAAAATATCTCCTAGAAATAAGAAACTATTTGGCAGGGGTGTGGGGGAGTGACAAGATATCCCAGATTTGGGGAAACGAGAGAAATTCTAGAAATGAAATACACAACAACTGAAATTTAAAATTCTATTTATATCATTTACAGATAGTACACAGCAAAAGAAAGAAGAAGTTAACTGAAAAATAGATCAAAGGAAATTATATATAATAAATTAGAGAGAAATGATGAAAAATACAGAGTAAGAAATAACAGACATATAGTTTAGAGCAAAATTAATCTAATAAGTAAGCATTTAATTAAAGTTCCATAAAGAGAATGCAGAGAAATTGTGGCAAGGACAATATTTAAAGAAATAACGGCTGAGAATTTTCTAGAGTTGATGAAAGATACCAATCCATAGATTCAAGAAGCCAAAAAAAACCCAAACGTTACAAATGAAAAGGAATCTACTCCCACGCATGTCACAGTGAAGCTGCTGAAAACCAAAAATGTAGAGAAATTTTAAAAGCAGACAGGAAAAAAATAAGATTAACTACATTCAAACTGGTAGGGGTAGTTAGACTGACAACTGACTTAAAACTTTCAAAAATAGAAGCTAAAAGACAGTGTAATAAATTATGTAATGTACTCAAGGAAAATAATTGCATGAATTACATATGAATTACACATATACTTTCAGAAATATGGATAAAATAAATTTCAGGCCAAACCTAAGAATAATAATAATAACCTAAAAATATTAGTTACAGACAGATTTCCACCAATAGAAATTCTAAAGTATGAACTTCAAGCAGGAGGTAATTAATCTCAAACGAAAGGTCTAAGATGGAAAGAAAGAGAAGTAAACAGCTAAAAATCAGGCAAATATAAATGAACATTATATAAAACAACAATAATGTCCAGAAGGAGTAAAAAGAAATTTAAAATATAAAATGCTATCAACACATAAACCAAGTGAAGGGTAAATGGAATTTAGGTGTTCTATGGCCATTATCTAGGAAAGTGGTGAAATTTTTGATTAACATTAGACTTTTACAAGGGTGTATGTTTTAATTTCTAGGGTAACCCCTAAAGGAATATAAAATGTGTAGAATTTTCAAAGCGGCAAGAGGCTAAGGGATAAGAGATAGAATCATTTTATAAAAAATCAATCCAAACAAAGCAAGTAAAAGGAAGAAAAGAAACATTAAAAAAAGCCAAAAAAATATAAAGGTCAAATTAAGATGATAGATATAAATTCAAATATATTGGCAGATTAAATGTAAATGGACTGAATATCCCAATTAATAGATAGTCACACTGAATTGTTTTAAAAGTACAATCATAAACTATTTACATGAGACATATCTAAAAGCTCACTTTCAAAAAATAAAAATAAATAAAAATATGGACAATGCTATATACCATAAAAATATTAGCCCCCAACAATGCTAGTATAGTTCTTTTAATATCACACAAGATATCAAGCAAAAGTATTACTAGAAATAGTAATCATCTTGTAAGATTCAAGCATCTTCCAGGCCAGTGCCATCTTCAAATGTCCACCTTCGGTTGAATGGATAAATACATCATGATATTTGAACAACAAAAATGAATGAGCTACAAAGACATGGATGATTTGTAGCAACATAATGTTGAGTGTAAAATGCAAGCCCAGATATGTTATCTTTTAAGTAAAGATCAAAAACAAGGAAAACTAAATAATATATTATGGATGGATGGATATACACATAAATACAAAAAACAGAGGCAAATAATGTACTCAAAATGTAGCATCCTAGCTATCTCTGGTTGGGGAGAAAGTAGGAACACAACAAAGTTGGAGCAACTCAATAGGGTTTCAAAGATATTAATAATGTCTAGTTTAAGCTGGACAGTACTATAAAGATGTTTGTTTTATTTTTATGCTTTATAATTTACATATTAACATATTACATATTTGAATGCATTAAATATTTCATAACAAATGAAAACTATAAATGCTAAACTATGTCCAATAATTCATACATATATGTTAGCATTTGTAATAAATATTTGTGCTTATATATCTTTTTAAAAAGAATAGTATCTATTAAAGTGCTAATAATCTCTTTCTGAATGATACATGATTAATGATGCATATTTTCTTCATTGTACCTTTTTAGCATTTTCCAACTTCTCTGAAACGAACATACAGTCATGCACCACATAAGGACGATTAGATTAATGACAGACCACATATAGGATGGTGGTCCCTCAAGATTATGATGGAGCTGAAAAATTGCCAAGTGATATCGTGGCCATCATAACATCGGTCAAAGCACAATGCATGACTCACTTGTTTGTGGTGATGTTGCTGTAAACAAACCTACTGCGCTGCCAGTTGTATAAAAGTATAGCACTTACAATTATGTACAGTGTGTAATACTTGATAATGATAATAAACAACTGTATTACTAGCTTATGTATTTACTACACTATACTTGTTACACTATTTTTTTTTAATTTTTATTTTTTTATTTTTTTTAATTTTATTTTTTTATTTTTTATTTCAGCATGTTATGGGGATACAAATGTTAAGGTTACGTAAAATGTTCTCCCTCCCACTTATATAAGAAAAAGTTAACTGTAAAACAGCCTCAGGCAAGTCCTTTGGGAGCCATTGCTATCATAGGAGATGACAGACAGCTCCATGCATGTTATTGCCCCTGAAGATCTTCCAGTGGGACAAGATATGGACATGGAAGACAGTGATATTGATGATCCTAACCCTGTGTAAGCCTAAGCTAATGCGTCTGTGTCTTAGCTTTTAACAAAAAAGTTTAAAAAGTAAAAAAAAATAAAAATAATTTTAAAAATAGAAAAAAGCTTATAAACTAAGGATATAACAAAAGAAAATATTCTGAACAGCTATATAATGGTGTTTTAAGTTGTGCTATTATAAAATAAAAATTTTTTAAATTAAATTTATAGTAAAAAAGTTACAGTAAGCTAAGTTTAATTATTAAAGAAAAATATTATTTTATAAAGTTAATATAGCATAAGTGTACAGTGATTATAAAATCTACAGTAGTGTACAGTAATGTCTTAGGCTTTGCCATTCACTCACTACTCACTCACTAAGTCACCTAGGGTAACTTCCAGCCATGCAAACTTCTTAAGTGCAGGTGTATCATTTTTTATCTTTTATACTTTATTTTTACTATACCTTTTCTGTGTTTAGATATGTTTAGACACAAAAATATTAATATTTACAATTGTGTTACAGTTGCTTACAGTATTCAGTACTATAACATGCTGTGTAGTTTTATAGCCTAGGAAACATAGGCTAGACTATATAGCAAGGTGTACAGTAAGCTATACCATCTGGTTTGTATAAGTACACTCTATGATGTTTGGATAACAAGGAAATTGCTTAATGATACTTTTCTCAGAACTATCCCTGTCCTTAAGTGACACATGACTATAAATTACTTTCATAATGAGGAAAAAAGTTAGTTTCCATAAAATTAAAAATAAAAACAACAGCTCAAGGCAAATGTTTGAAAAACTTCTGACCTTATTGTTTACAACTGATTTTAATTTTTTAAAAAATGGCTGCAATTTTTTAAATAACAACAATACTTTTATGTTTTACATAAGGAAAGTCCCAACAATGAAGCTTTTGGGCACATCAGAAAAATAGAATACTGAAATGGCCATAGTGTTTTCACGCCAAGAACTCCATCAAAAACCGAAAGATGTGGGTGACAAACTATTCCAAATATCCACAAGTAAAACTGGATGGAGAAAAATATGTTTTCAACTTTTACTTCTGTTGATGATAAACCAAAAGCATATGACCAAAAAATCATAAAATCATATTGTGTGAACAGACAATTAATTAATTGTCGACAGACGTTACCTAGCACTGTACATTTCCACCCAAGACCAGCAAACGTCAACAAATAAAAAGTAGGTGACTTGAAACAAAAGTTGATATCCTGTCTTCCATCTCGTTATCCCCGAAGTATTTTATTATATACTCTCACAATTATGGAAGGGGATGAAATCACAGAAGCAAGCATTTTGGTATATGTTATTTTAAGAACAATGAGGCTGAGAAAAGGCAGGTATACTGTAAAGAATAAGAAGGCAAAATGCAATTGTGATACAAAGTCAATTGTGGGTGAAGACTGAGCTTAAGGGTTTATACCAGAATCTACTGTTAAAAGCTTTAAAAGGTCAGTTAATTCCTCACACTTGCAAAGTATTTAACAAGCATTCCCAGAACTGCTGATTCTGCTGGCAGTTCTCATAATTTCGATCTACGCTAGGAGGTAACCTTCCCTGGCTGGGAAAATACATCCAAGAAGTTAAAATGACTTAACTAAAGTCATAAGACAAGTCTGGGGCAAAACTAGAACCTAATACACCCACAACATTCTTCTTCACATGCCAGTGCTGGAACAAGCTGCTTAGGATCTGCCCTTAGTCTCTATTTTATATTCACTCACACATGTCAATGCATTCTGTTATGAATACAAATGGAAATGACAGTAAATAAAAATGTAAAACTAATTCGGAAAAAATCACTCTTAGAAAATGTCACTCAAAGAAGGCAGAGTACACAAAGAATGGAAAGCTAAGCATATTTTCTTTCCTTCTTACTGACAAATTTGATGGATACAAGGCTAATCCTCATTTTTTTAATCTATCTAAGTCATAAAGACATGATAGGGATTGAACAGTCAATGCGAAGTACTTTGAATACAAGTAGATTACAGCTGTATAACAAATGCATAGGGTTTGTTCCCCACCCACCCCCTCCAACCCAGGGGTTTTGCTTGCCAAGTGTCCAAAATACAGAGGCTACAACAACAAAGTATATATCTCTTAGCCAAATTCAAAGAATTGGAAAGCACAAAATTTGGTAGGATATGTTAGGGGTGTTACTATAGCAGTGTTTTGCAGATAACTAACTGATTGATATACAAATTATGTCTCACCTGTTAGAGATTTAGTTGACTTCTTCCTCCCCTACACCATCACCACTATGTGTGTAAACCAGTTTCTGTACCCAAGCATAAATTGGACTAGATTCTGTTACTTTGTCCAAATTGTTAATACTACAACCCTTCAAATTAACTCTTCCCATTTTTCTCCCTCTGTGTCACTAAGAACTAAAAGCTGACTTCCCAGATCCCTATTAGGACTCTAGGCTACCTCCCAGCTGACTTTTTCCTAAGGATCTGAAGAATCTCCTTGAGCTGAAGCCTTGTGATTTGATAACAACTTTGAAGGAATTACCACTTCAGAACATGCTTCAGCTGAGATTCTTCATGGAAAAGCCAACGTTGGGACTACTAAGAAAATATAAAATCCTTGGGTCATATATGCCCTTATATAAGAGTTAACGAAGACTATAGACAACCTCACCAAGAACATCAATATTCTTGCTCAAAAGCTTCAAGAAACAAGAGTGGTACTGTATAACCAAAAGATTTTCCTCCACCTACCTCTAGAAATCCACTGGACCGATTAAACATTTTGGCTCTTTAATACAATCTTTCATATTAGTATTTTTTCATTTTAGACATCCCTCTTTTTAAGAAGCCTAATCAGGACCCCTATAGGGTCCTGATCTGTGCTAAAACTCTCAACACATGGTTCAACTGGTTTTACAGGAATAATGCCAAAAAGAATTCTCAAGAGACTATTTTTTAGACACTGTTTAACTGCACTCGGGAGGTTTATGACCGTCCCTTAGTTGTTCAATGAGAAATGATATTGATCTGGAACAAAAATGGGGACTGATGACGTTGAACTTTACCTGAGCTCTATGCTCCTGGATAACAGGAAGATTAAGAAATCTGTTAACACTATTGTATTCTGAGAAAAGGCTAACCACAAAGGACCACACTGTCTTCACAGAGTCCAAGACCCACCTCCACCCTTGCTCACTGACTCCTTTGTTTTACATAACACCACAAGATTTTCCCTCTTGCAATATTTCTCATTACTGAACATTCTCCCAATTGCAATAGCCTGAAGAAAACCATCTCCCTAATTGTCTGGGGTATTTTGTCTCTCACAGCAATTTCATTAGTATCTATTAAAGCATTTTTTTTTTGAACCAGAAATTTCATGTCTAACAAGGAAATATTAACATGGATAGAAAAAAATGTATGCACTGCACATTGCTGCTTGCCTAACCCACATCCATTCCTCCACTGTCTTCCCCTTCTCAACCTTGAATTCTCATTCAGGATTCCACCCTCATATATTTAGTCAAGGTGATTCTGGACACTAACCCTACTCCCAGCACTCTGCTGAGTGCAAAGGTAATCCCAACTCCTTATCACAATCATTGGATCAGGAACCCAAGTCTAAGCCAATTAACAATTATAACTGCCTTGTTAACAGGAACCGATTCAAGAATTAGCATGTGACTTAATATATAAAAGAGAGTGTTGCTGATGGGCTACTGAAAGAGAAGCTTCTTTACTCTCAAGGGAAAGCCAATAGAAGAACTGCATTTTTTTCCTCTTAAGATTGTGCTATGCACTTATGAGACCTGGAAATGCTATGTCATTCTCCTACCACATGGAAAGAGAGCCTCAAATCAAAGCCAGAGAAATACACAGCCAGAGAGAGAGAGAGAAACAGAAATTAAGTTGGATCCACTGAATTAAACCAACATAGATAACTCTAGACATCCTCCTCTGTCATCCAAAAGATGCCTTTTATGAATAAAAGAGTTTGAGTTGTGTTCTCTTTTCTTGTTTTGGTGGCAAAACCATCATATCTAATAAAAATAAATATGTTCACTGCAACATTGTTTGTAATAGCCCATCCAACAAAAAAAAGTGAGGAAGGAGAAACAATTCTAGATATCCATAGACAGGATAACGTGTAAATAACTTATGATACACCAGAAAAATGTTTCTAAAAAGAATGAAGCATTATTTGTCCATTAAAAATATATTTTTTAAAAAAACTGAAGATCTTTGTAAACTAGCTTAGAAAGATATCCATGCCATATTAAGTGAGGGAGGAGAAAGAACTTTCATTTTTAAAATGAGGGAGGAAAAGATTACATAGGTATACAAAAAAGTTTATTAAAATATATACTAAACAATTAACAATGATTATCCCTAATATTATAGGATTGAAAGACGAGAAGTTTAATTTAATTTACATACTTGAAACATTTATAAGATTATATTTTACAAATAACATTTTAAAAATTAATGCAGTTGCTAGGCACAATAGTGTGTACCTATAGCCCCAGCTACTCAGGATGCTGAGGCAGGAGGATCACTTGAGCCCAAGAGTTCAGGTCCAGCATGAGCAACTTAGCAAGACCTCATGTCTTTCAAAAAAAAAAAAAAAATTAATGCAGTAGGAAAAAAATACCCTCCCCAACTCTGCCCCAGACCAAGTGAATCAGAATCTAAACACAGTAGGACCCACAAATTTATAAGTTTAAAAAGCTCCTCAAAATCTAGAATATATAAAGGACTCAGAAATTAAGAAAAAGACAACTCTAATTCGTTAACACTAAGCAAAAGGAAGTGAACATTCTGTAAAAGGTATGTCCAAATGGCCAAAAACATGAAAACATGATTATTTATCAGGGAAATACAAATATCATAAAAACTATAATGTGATACTATTACATACTCACAAGAAAGGCTAAAATTAATAAGATAGGAAATACCAAGTATAGTTAGAATGTGAAGCACCTGGAATTCTCATACTCTGTTGGTAGAATTGTAGATTAGTACAACTTCTTTAGAACACTGGCAGTACCTACTAAAGCCAAACATTTGCATTCCCGAGGACCCAAACAGGATAAGGGTTACCCTTTATGCACAGGAACTGGACTGGAAAGGAGCAAAAGAAAAGTCCTGGGACACTAATGATGTTCTGGATCTTGATCTGGGTGCTGGTCACATGGGTATGTTCAGTTTCTAAATATTCATTAAGCTGTACACTTACATACAGCTTTTATCTATGCATATAATACTTTATCTAAGTTTCTTTAAAAATGAAAACAAAATTCATTTTTTTAAAAAAAGTTGTCCTGAGCATTCTCTTTTCAGTCTACGGCAGGGTGTTCTCATCCAAGTCCATGTCTTCAACTACCACAAAAGCATGTGAGAGATTCACATATCCATACCTCTAACCTACAACTCTTTTAGAGGACCTGAGAAACATTGGCAAATCAGTAATTGGCACCTTTTCAAACAGAAATTCTTTAAGTATTTGCTCAACATTTATTTAGACACCAGGGTAAATGCTATATGGAAAGTATACAAAAGGACCACAGTGATAGAGTTTAGCATCTTCTCTATTACCCTTGTTAAGTTTACGCCCCAAATTTGAAAAAACAGTGAAACAATGCCCTTCAATTAACTAATGCTAAATTCCTTAGAGAAAAATTCCAAAGTCCTCTATTATTTGAACATGCCCTTTATAACAGTCACCACTTCAAAAGTTTCTCTAAGTATATCTGCTCCCATAATGGTTCAGCACCTGACCAGCACCTCAATCAGACTCAAATACTGAATTATTCATCTGTTAACTAATCTCATACTAAATATCTCCATTCAAAAGATTCAAAACTTATTATTCTTAAAGCCTCCACCTCCTCATACCCCCAAAAAGCAACACAACTTTGAAGGTAAGTACTGCTATTCCTTGCTATAGTCATCCTATAATATCCTTCTTGATAAGTGCACAATTCTCCTAGCCAATTGCAGCCAAACACCTAGAAGTCAACCTTGATACTGTCCTCACAGTGTAGAAGTATACATAACGGGCAGTCCAAAAACTAAATGCTAAAAGAGAATTTTAATCTATTTACTGTTTTTAGTTCTCAGAAACGAAACTGAAAGAATGTAGATATGAAGAATAACTCTATAATTTCTACTCTCAGATCAAAATCAGAGAATCTTATATTTTATTTTAAAAGCATTTATATAGCACCTACCATTTGCCAGACACCATTCTAAGTACTGTACACATGTCATCTTGTTTAATTTTGATATCAACCCTATGAAAGAAGAAACAGACACCAGCAGGTCAGGTGTCTTGTGCTACAAGGTCACACAAATTGTAAGTGACAGAGTTGGGAAATGAAATGGACTGTCTGCCTATAGAGTCCACACAGTATTTTACACTCTTCTATCTCCTAATCAATGATAACAGCCTGGTGGTCTGTCTTTCCATACGTTTTCCCATGCATAAGAACATATAGTAGTTTTTCTTTTATATAAAAGGACACATTTAAAAAAGACTTTCAATACTGTTTAACATTTGTGCACTTAATGAAATTCCAAATGAGACTAAAACAGTCTTCTAATAGTTGCCTATAATTACATAGTCAAATATATGTCCAGAACCCTTAAAGACAGCTCTGCAGGTTCACTGCTCAGTTATCTCTCACACAAAATTTATTGCCAGACTCTGGAGAGGGACTGGCCCCCTCCTGTCCCTGAGGAGAGCAAGGAAACATTGGATTCTTATTTCTCCTATTGTCCTCATTCCAGCAGCTCATGAGAAACTCTCCCATGTAACACATCTGGAAAGAGAACTTTTTCCCCCCCAAATTTGCTAGCATATGCCAAGAAAGGCTCCAGGCCATACCAATTACCTCCAAATTCCTATATTCTTGTTCAAGATCCCAAATGGCATACATTCTCTTGAGATTATTGGTCTTTTACCGAATGGTATTAATGTAAATATCAGAGGATATTCCTATTCTCCTTGCATTGCTACAAGACTACCACATCAGAGCTATTACAAACCTATCTTTAGGACTATCCTCATCTCCAATTCACATTTGGTCATCATTTACACTGAACAATAGTTTTCAATTGAATTTACTGTAGTTTTTACAAAACTGTAACTTTTTCATGGTTTCAAAGAGACTAAACTTGTATGTTCTGGCTATCCTTCAAAATTTCTACTAATCTATCCCTCCCTTCCGAATTTCACCCTCATTCAGAATTTAACAGTAGCCCTTCCTTTCCCATATCAGGATTGCTATGTAAATCAAGTAATTTAAAGCCTATGATGTTTCTTTTTTTTTTTTTTTTTTTTTTTGAGACAGAGTCTCACTCTGTTGCCTGAGCTAGACTGCTGTGGGGTCAGCCTAGCTCACAGCAACCTCAAACTCCTGGGCTCAAGCGATCCTTCTGCCTCAGCCTCCCAAGTAGCTGGGATGACAGGCATGCGCCACCATGCCAGGCTAATTTTTTACATATATTTTTAGTTGTCCAATTAATTTCTTTCTATTTATAGTAGAGACGGGGTCTCGCTCTTGCTCAGGC
>CAUYRT010041519.1:0-15093 GCA_963574885.1 Lepilemur ruficaudatus
AGGCTGCACCCTGCGCAAGCTCTCCCTACCTGTGCCCTCCAGGAGCCCACCTGTCCTCCCCTGTCAAGTCCCATCCTCTGTTTCTGCTATGAGCTCAGCTGCTACACGTCAATCCCATGGAAGCCACAGGACTCAGGTGGGCAGGAGGGGCCTCGAGACACAGAGCAGGTCCCCCAGGAGCCACACGTGTGGTGGGGCAGTTCAGGAGGGCTTGCTTTGCCCGCCCCAAGCCTATCCCTATCCCTAGCCTCGGGTCTTGGGGTGGCTTCCGTGGGGACCCCATTCCCAGCTGCCCTGAGTGTTCCCAGCTGCCCTCCTAGCTGGTCCCTCTCTGGGAGGGGCCCTGGACTTAAAGGAGCTTCCGTGCCATCCGCTACGGCAGCTACACCCCAGGGCTGGCTGCTGTGGTCCCGAGTCCCTTGCCCCAGGTGGGCACAGCTCTGCAGGCTGTCCCAGCTCCAGGGGCCCCATGGGGTTGGCTGGGGCCTCAGGGACCAGAGTACTCCCCTGGGTCTCTCCCCCTTCCTCATGTCTCCCAACCTGGGTGGGGCCTTTTCTGCCCCTTTCCACTGGGGCTTCTGCATCAGTAGACATAGGTCTTAAAGGCCCAGGGCCACTGGATTGCCTGCCACCCAGTAGGAACCTGTCTGAGAGCTGGGCAAAGAGATCCTGGATCAACCCAGACCTGAAGCTGGTTGATTCATGGAATTTATGGGGGTCCCTAGTTCCCTTTTGCTTGAACAGGCTTGAGTTGGGTTCTGTTCCCCTGAGTAGAGATCCCACGACTCTGGCGGTGACTACCTCTGTGAGTGAGGCAGCTTAGGAAACTAAGGGCTTCCTGGGGTGTTTTGAAGCCAAACACTGCTGGGCTCCAAGTAATCCACAAGGAGGTTGGGGAAGTAGCTGCTGTGTCCCGGGAGGCCCTTCTGGTCAGCACAACCACCACCCTGGTTCAAAAAAGCAATGCCAGGGTCCCTGTCTCTGGGGAAAGGGTAGGGGAAACTCCTCCATCAGCTGGCCAGGGGCCTGTAACAAGGGATGTGGCGATCAGCAGAGCTGCTTGGCTCCCGTGGGTGAGGGGCAGTCCCCAGGAGCCTGGGTCCTTGTGGGGCACAGAGAGCAGGCGAGGCTTGGACCTGATTTGGGGGGCACCTAGCCCCCCCAGGTGCACCAGCCCCACCATGGCCAGGACGTCTGTCTGGTTGCAGGCCCCTCACCCAGCACTGTGCCTGGCATGTAGTGGGTGGCCGTGGTGTTGAGGTGGGAGCTGGCCATGTCCCCAACACTGCACAGCAGTGGAACCTGCAGTACACAGAGTCAGTATTCTTCCCCCACCTTAGAGATGGGAGACTGAGGCTTAGAGAGGGAAAGTGATTAATGGCCCCATGACAGACGGTCCAGGCCTCTCCAGCTGCTGGGTTGCTCAGAACCCGTGGGGCTGGGCTGCCGAGAGCCCAGGGCCTGGTTTTTCTGGGCCACGGCCTTTGCCAGCCCTTGGGGCTCTCCCTGCCAGGGTGGGGCAGAAGACATGGCAGCAGGGCTGGTGTGGACAGTACAAACCACCCCACTGTGGCTGGGCCGCACCTGGAGGTAAGGGAGGGGCTGTGAGGTAGAGACAGGGGTGGCCACGATGGAATGGGTTTGAGCAGACCCAGGGGTGAGAGGTCAAGGCTGGGAGGGCTGCGGCAGGAGGGGCAGTGGTGCTCCAGGAGAGTGCTGAGGTCTCTACACAGACACTGGGGGTCTCCCAACAGGGACTAGTCGATCTCTACGTGTCCACACGGGGGCTGGGGCAGACTCCAGAGCCCTGGTGCACAGGTGGAAAAGGCTCTTCACACTGGGGAGGCCACAGGACACCTTGCTGGCTCCTGGACCTGAGTTCCAAAGCCAGGCCTGGAGACAGGGACAAACCCAGTGTCACCAAGACCCTTTGCTGTCCTTGTTCTTGGGTCCCTCCCCCTTCACAGAGGCCTATTCTCACACCGTCTGCCCTGGTAGCCCCTCCAGGGCTCCCAGGGCCTGGAAGCTCCTCCAGGGCTCTCAGGGCCTGGAAGCCTCTCTGAGTCCCCATTTTGGGAGGCTGGGAAGCCACACTGACCACCTGCAACTGAGTCTCCACTGGGGCATGTCTGGGCCCCACCCTCACCACCATCCTGGCCAAAGGATCGTCAGGGTGATCAAGCATGACAGAGACTAATCTGGCCACAGTGTTTGGTTTGTAGTGGTCAACCTGGAGGCAGCAGAAGGCCAAAGGGACATCAGGGCCTCGTCTCCAGTTCCCACCTGAACTGGAGTCCCTAGGGAGTGGCACCGCTGAGGCCTTCAGCCTCAAACAGCGTCCACAGATGGAGCGTGTGAGACTCCTCACTGTTCGCAAGACAGGAAAGGGGACAAGCGGTGGACCCCAACCCCCTTCGCCTCTGCCTTCCACATGGAGACAGGGGGGCGCCTCCGGCAGTTGAGGTGATGGGGAGGGAAAGTCCATGCTAAAAGTACCTGGAGGCCAGGCGCGGTGGCTCACGCCTGTAATGCTAGCACTCTGGGAGGCCGAGGCGGGTGGATCGCTCAAGGTCAGAAGTTCGAAACTAGCCTGAGCAAGAGCGAGACCCCGTCTCTACTAAAAATAGAAAGAAGTTAATTGGCCAACTAAAAATCTATAGAAAAAATTAGCCGGGCATGGTGGCGCATGCCTGTAGTCCCAGCTACTGGGGAGGCTGAGGCAGGAGGATCTCCTGAGCCCAGGAGTATGAGGTTGCTGTGAGCTAGGCTGACGCCATGGCACTCTAGCTAGGGCAACAGAGTGAGAATCTATCTCAAAAAAATAAATAAATAAAAAATAAATAAATAAAACTACCTGGAGATTCCTGCTCTGGGTAAGAGGAGCAGGCACAACCACCTTTCCTCTCCCAACGCAGGCAGCAGCTACGTAAGGACTCTCAAAAGTAAACACTAACAAGTTGATTGGGGAAGATCTACATGGACTCACCATCAAATTGGCACTAACTGATCAACACTAAGGTGCTCACATAGTAGTAATAGTCTTCAGGGATTGAGGGGTTGGAGGTGGGTAAATTCACAACTAATGGATGCAGTGAACATGGTGAGGGGAAAAGGCATGCCTCACATCATGGTTTGGGTGTGGCAAAGTCATAACATGTAACCAAAATGTTTGTACCCCCATAATATCCTGAAATAAATAAATAAAATAAAATAAAAAGAAAGCTGGAATTCAAAGCACCTCCAAACCAGTGGTGACCTTACCCTGTTTCCCAGCCAGGACTCAGGGCAGCCTGAGGTCTGGACGTCACCCTGACAAAGAAGAAACTCCTAGTTCTGGCTCAAAATGCAAAACAGCAGACTCCTAACACTGAAAAAGAATGGGAGAAATTTCTACTACTTTTGTTCTTTTTTCTGTTATCTCTCACCCCAGCCTCAGGCAGTCCCGCTGCAGGGTCACCACAGGGCAGCCGCTGCAGCAGTGGGTGCCCCCAGGCATTTAAAAAGCCAAAGGAGGGAAACTTCCTCTCGAATATGAGGAGCTGTGCTTCCAAGAAGATGGGGTGAGATTGAATTTTTCTCTTTCACTCCATCCTTGCTCCACTTGGCCCTGGTTGTGGGCACACGCATCGGAATTGCACAGCAGAGTGTCTTAATGAAAACTCCCCTTTTGACCCAAAGACCATAAGGGGGAGTCTCAGGAGATAGGAAGTATAAGGGAGAAGACAGAAGGAGAGCTTGGGAACGTGACCCCACAAAGTTGTTTGTGACTGGCTAGGATCAACCCCAGGCTGAGCATGCATGGACCCTACACAGCATACCACACACTTGGAGAAATCACCTATGGGGTAGATACCACCAGAGCCCCAGAATGACCACTAGGAGCTCACACACAGGACAGACCTGAATAGCCCTAAAAGGCTAAGGACACTGACCGGGCATAGAAATCACAACCACAAAAGACTGATCATAACCGGTTGGGTTGACTGCCTGCTAAAACAAGAGTATCTCTATCTCCATAGTATTTAGACCAGATCCAGAGCCTCATAGAATAATAGTCAAAATTTCCAGGAGACAATCCAAAATGACTTGGCATATGAAGAATAAGAAAATGACAATTTGCATTCTGCATGGAACAAAACAATAAGCAGAAACCAACTTGAGATGGCACAAATGTTAGGATTCAAAGACTTAAAACCAGCTATTATAAAAATGATCTGACAAGTAAAGGCAAATCCTCTTGAAATAAATGGAACTATTGAAAGGCTCAGTCAGTGAGAGAGAGAGAGAAAATAAAAAGGAGAACCAAATAGAAACATTAGAACTAAAAAATATATAACCAAAATAAAAATACTCATAGTATGAGCTCAATAGCAGGATAGAGATGACAGAAGAAATACTTACTGAACATGAACATAGGTCAATATTAAGTATCAAATATGAACAACAGGGAGAAAAAGATTAAAAGACTTGTGGGGGCCAGGAACAGTGGCTCACACCTGTAATCCTAGCACTCTGGGAGGCCAAAGCGGGTGGATCATTTGAGCTCAGGAGTTCAAGGCTAGCCCTAGCAAGAGCGAGACCCCGTCTTTACCAAAAATATAAAAAATTAGCCGGGCATTGTGACTTATGCCTGTAGTCCCAGCTACTCGAGAGGCTGAGGCAGGAGGATCCCTCGAGCCCAGGAGTTTGAGGTTGCTGTGAGCTAGGCTGATGCCATGGCACTCTACTCCTGGCAACAGAGTGAGACACTGTCTCAAAAAAAAAAAAAAAAAAAAATTAAAATAATTTAAAAAAAAAGAAAAAAGGCTTGTGGAATGATAGCAAAAGGTCTAACATTTATTAAATCAGGATCCTGGAGGAGATGAAAAAAAAGAGTGTAATGCAGAAAAAAAGTTTTGAAGAAATAATGTTGAAAACTTCTCAAATGTAGTAAAAATATATAAACCTACAGATTTAAAAAGATTAGTGAACCCCAAGCAGCATAAATCCAAAGAAATTCCTTATCAGATACATCAAAATCAATCTGCTAAAAGCTAAAGACAAAGACAAACAATCTGAAGGCAGACAGAGAAAATAATAAATTATTTATAAAGGGAAAAGTTATCCAAATGACTTTGGATATCTCATCAGAAAGCATGGAGGCCAGATGGAAGCAGAACAACATTTTAGTGCAGAAAGGAAAGAACCAAAGTCCAGAATTTTATACTCAGCAAAAATATCCTCCAGGAATGAAGGGGAAAGACATTCTCAGATGAAGCAATACTAAGATACCTCTTTGTACTATTTTGTGCAACTTCCTGGGATTCTATCATTATTTTGAAATGAAAAGCTAATGGGGAAAAAGGGCAAGAGACTTGAACAGATACTTCCCAAAAGAGGATGTTTGGATGGTAAAGGAGCACATGGAAGATACCCAACACCATCAGTCACTAAGGAAAGACAAATGCAAACCACAATGAGATGCCATTTCACATCCATCAAAATGGCTAACAAAAAAAATATTGACCATACCAAGTACTAGCAACAGCTCAGAGCAACCGAACTCTCAAATTGCTGGTGGGAATGCAAAATGGTCCAGCCACTCTGGAAAACAATTTATTGGTTTCTTATAAAGTTAGACACATCTTTACCATAGAACCCAGAAATCCCATTCTAGGTACTACCCAAGTGAAACAAAAACTTACGCTGACAAAAATCTGTGCACAAATGTCCAAAACATCTTTATTTTGAATTGCCCCAAATTGGAAACTACCTAACATATTTCAACAGAGGAACAGTTGAACGAATTGTGGTCCATTCACACTGTGAAATAGTACCCAGTGATAAACAGAAAGCAACTTCCGGTACTCGCAACAACCTGCCTGGGTCTCAGTGGCGTGATGCTGTCTGATTCCACTCACGGCCTTCTGAAAAAGTCAAAATGGTGATGATGGGGAGCGCATGAATGGCTGCTGGGGGCAAGGGTTGGGGGGGGTGAGCCTGCAAGTGGGCAGTGTGGGGGGGCGTTTTGCATCCTGATTGTGGGGATGTTAAATATAAAAGTAGATTAAAATTCATAAAACTCCATATGTGAATTAATTTTTTTTAATTGTCTGCAATGGAGCCTCAGCCCCTGGGCAGGACTGGAATCTAGGGCGGCAAAACCTTAGGAGCATGCTTGGTGGGAGCACGGTGGGGGGCGGGGGGGACTCTGAGCACTCCTCACAGTGACAGGATTGGCAGTGACGTTGGCCCCATCAGCCCAGCAGCTCCAAGCACCACCCCCTCCCCACCAACATTCCTCCTGGCTCCCACCCCTTGGCCTTCGTGCTGGGGTGCTCATCCCCCCAGCTGGTTCTCCGAGGGCAGGAGCAAGCTCCCCGCCAGACTGGAAGCTCTGCAAAGAAAATGAGAGGCGGACACCAGAATTACTGCCCACCTGCCATCCACTGGCCTCTGCCAGGCGCCTTTGGTGCCATCTCATTTTTCTGTACACACTTGAGGTGGATATGTTTGCCCCACTAGGTATACCTAGAACGAGATTTCTGGGTGCTATGGTAAAGGTATGTCTGACTTTATAAGAAACCACTTGCAGAGGCCCAGCCAGCAGGCAGAGGTGTGAGCAGGAAGAGCTGGAATTTGAACCCAGGGGTGGTCAGTCTTCCCAGTATGCAGCCAGCCTCTTCCCTGCCCTCAGATCAGGCCTCCTCCAACTCTGTCCAGCATCCGACCACATGAGCAGAGCCTGGGCAGAGGGCTGAGGACAGCAGGTGATGCGGGGTGGGGGCCGAAAGCTGATGCAGGAGCTCCTCTGGTCCTCCACAGGGCCCCCATAAGGGGAGCTGGAAGGGGGTGGCTTTGCATCTGCAGGCCCTTCGGAGAGAGAGCCTAGGACTCGGGTGTCTGTCTGCCAATTGCTCGGTGTGTCACAGTCAAACTGGGTTGTGCTAAAAAACTCCCTCCTGCTGCAGCAGAGGACTTGTTAATTAATTAAATGACACTTCGGCTCCCTGCAGGACCAGTGAGTGAGAACGAGCTCCCCGTGGCTCTGAGGGATCTGGGGCGAGGCAACGAGGGCAGAGGTGGGCAGCGTGGCGGGGCAGGGTGCGGGGGTTGGCCGAGCGGGGCAGCTAGGTGGACTGTGCAGGTTGGGGAGGCTGGGGCCCCACACTCTGTCCTGGCCATGTGGCCACTTCCAGCCCTTGGACACCAGGCAGGCACTGGCCCTGGGACCCTGATCGTCCTACCCACTTTGCTCTCTCCTCCCCTGTCCACTGCAGGTCCCCCCCCTCGACTGGACAATCCACACTGGGTTGCTGTCTAAGCTGGCCATTAGGCGGCCTGCCAAGCTTGGGCCCTGTGCCTATCAGTGGTGGTCCTCCCTGTCTTGGTTGCCCTGCCTCCTCCCTGCCTATAGCACATGAAGTGGTCCCTAAGCTTACTCCCTATTTGTCCCCATCTCTTGTGTCCCTTGCCACCCACTGCCTGGGTCCAAGGCTTGTCTCCCCCACCAGACCATGGGTTTACCAAGAGTAGGGCAACGTCTGGGTCATGCAGGAGTTCACAGCTCCTAGCAGGCAGCCTGAAACAGGACGCCAAAACTCAACCACAGGCTGAGCCCAACCACGAAGGGCACACCCAGTGCTGGTCTGGTCTGGCCTCTAATGGTCCCCAAATTCCCAGGTGGTGGCATCTGTAGCATGAGCTACCAATGTCCCCATTATCTAGTGCCCATTTTTTCCTGGGCCTTTTAGCTGCCAGAATGACAACCTCACTCCCCAGCCCACCTTGCAGCTAGGTGACTCTCTGATCAGTGGGTTGCATGGGAAGTGATGAGTGCAACTTCCAGGAAATTCTCTTAAAGAGCAACATAGGCCACTTTTCTCCTCTGCTCCTGTCTGATGGCCAGAAGGTGGATGTGACAGCTGGAGCTCCAGAAGTCACCTTGGGCCATGAGGTATAAGACATAGGATGAGGAAGAACATGTGAGGTGCAGGTAAGGGCCAGGGATGCTGAAGTCTCCCTGCTCCATGAAGTGAGCCATCATGAAGACAAAGTCAACACATGAGGATGAGCCAAAGCAAGGAGAATCTCAGAGAAGCAGAGCTGAAGCCCTGATCACATTTCACCTGAATCCTGCTAGAGCTCCAGGCTTTTCATTTCCATGGGCCAATCTCTCCCTTTGTGGCTTAAGGCAGCTTGAGTTGGATTTTCTGTTACAGGCCACTGAAAACTTCCCAAAAGACAGCTTGCGGGAGCCATGTGCTGTGAGAGGCATGAGGCTCAGTCGTCCTGTGTGGAGAGGGTCCTGGGGAAGACAAGGAGCCCGGCGCACACCGGGCAGGCTTCCTGTAGGAGGAGGAACACTGGGGGGAAATGGGGGCAGGTCATGGGCATGGTGCTGAGTACTTCCCCAGACCAGGCAGAGGAAAGTTGTCCCCAGGACAGAGCTGGCATGGGACCGAGAACCTGGCAGTGCGTGGTTCCGATGCCCAGGGCACTTTGCCGGTCTCCTTTTGGCCCAATATAAAATTCTCAGGTAGCACCTCACACCTTTCCTGGAACTGTGAAAAGCACAGCATGAACTTTATGTAATTTTTAAGGTTTATTTATCATACAACTCAGGCTTTCCAGGGCCTCCCTCCTCTGGCTACACACACCTGCCAGGCCTGCGTGCACACAGTATACACAAACACGTGTGTTTGCACATACGCATGAGTCTGTGCATATCTTGTGTGTTTGCATGCACGTGCACATGCATGTGCCCTGTGTATATATTCACATTCACTTGTGCACCCTGTGTGTACAGTGTGCACCCCCTGTGTACACAGACAGGCACATGCAAGTGCATGCCATGTGTGAGTGCATGCATGGGCGTGCATAGTGCACAGCATACAGGAGCATGTGCACAGATTCACTCAAGTGTACATGTACACATGCACATATACACATGTACATGCTCACAGATACACATAGTGCACATACATATATACACATGGGGTGCACATGCAGGCACTCTGCACACAAATTCAGCAGAGACAGGGCACTGGGTGGGAGCACAGGGTGAGCCAGAGTCTGGCTAAACCTGAGGGAGACCAGCAACACTGCAGGGACGAGGCCCATCCCCTGGTCTTGGGCCACCTGTAGCAGAACAGTGGGAATCTCTGACCAGCTCAACTGTGGCCAGAGGCAGAGGTCGGGAATCCAGCTCCAAGTGCCCACACCCCAGGCTGTGTAGGACTCAGATCAGTCCGGGTGAACCACAGCACCAAGCCCTTCATCATCTGCAAAATGGGCATCTGGCTCCTCACAGGGTGCTATGAAGGCCAAAGAAGGCTAAGGTGGGTGGAAACATGAGGAAGACCTCAGTCAGGGCAGGCCCCTTCTTCAACCCACCACGATTTCTGACCTAAGGCTTCCAGGGCCGGGGGCTTGCTCGCAGTGGGAGGTTAGCGTCGGAGGTTCTGGGTCTTGAACCCCTGAAGTGAATCCCTGGTGCGGCGGTCAGTCAGGCTCCCTGATCACGGCTCTATGAGAGAGCAGGTGGCCCCTTCTGGCCCCAGAGGGGACCTTAGCACCAGTGTGGCCTCAGTGAGGCGAGCCCCTCCCCTCTAAGGAAAGCCAGGCTTTCCTCTAGGTCGCATCGGGTCCAACAGTCCCAGTGTCCACGTTCAGTAACCAGGTGCAGACCCAGGGTGGCCACTGGCGCTGGGCGGCCGTGTGCAGCTGCGGGTGAGGGAACCAGCGCGTCTCAGATCAGCGAGCTTGAGACGCAGGCTCCTGGGCCTCTGTCCATGTGGCTTCAGTTTCTCCATGGCCAGGGACGGGGAAGGGGGCAGGGAGAGACGGCCTTGTGTCTTTTTCTGCTTTTATTTTTGGGGAAATAGCCTTTCCCACCTTCTCAGGGTTTGGGGAGCTGCTGTTCTTCACGCCGTCTAAATCTGGGGCCGGCAGGTCACCAGTGGCTACAGGCACTAAGGAGGTGAGCCTGGGGGGACGAGTTACACAAGCCATGGCCCCATTCATGACCCACATCACCGGCCTGACCCACTCCGGGCACTGCGGGGTGTGACTTGGGGGCGGGCGTGGGTGTGTGCTGAGACCAGCACCTCCGTACACACACACACACACACACACACATGCCCTGGCGCACTGTCCTTACAGATACCCTCGGTGGCACATCCTGGGCCCCCAAAGACCCTCTCCAAGGATCTGGCCTCTGAGCCATGGATCCAACCATGGCAGGAGCCAGATCCAGCAGCCCCGTGGCAAGCCTAGCCCTACACAGGGACTTCTCCACTGTCACCTGAGTCTCTCTCAGCCACCTCCACCTGCACTGCCAGCCTGCCCACCCACCAATCCTGCTGACAGAGCTACATGCCCTCCCACCCCCAGACCCTTGGACAAGTCCCAAGATGCCAATATTCTGATAGTGCGAGCAGATAGTGGGGCAGAGGGAGGGGCCCTAGGCCCCAGGACTTTCCAGGGTCAGAGCTGGGGTGGGAGCCTGCCTGCCTGGCAGAGGTGCACACTCTCTTCCCATGACAGCTGCCTGTGGCTCCATCGCCCATTGACCTGGGCATCCCAGCTTACCGCAGGCTGCCCACTTGGCGTCATTCTCACACCCTCCGTGAGCACAACCGTCATCATTGTCCTGACAACCACGTCCCACCCCCAGAGCTCCCGCACCCCCCTCACACCAACGTCTTTCTTCTGTCACCACCAAACATCGAAACTGGGGCAGTGGGTAATGGCATCCTCCAGTCTGCAGTCTCTCTCTCATTGCCAACTGCGTCTTCGTCAGACGTCCCAGGGTCCCCTCCAGCGCAGGCACCACCCTTGCGCCACCCAGTCCCCAGAGGGCCATCTCAGCCTCACCCCCGAACCGCCAAGCGCTTGCCCTCCCACAGCGGGTCTCAGTCACACGGGGCAGGCTCCCAGAGCCTGTGATGGGCCAGACTCTCCCTGGGGCCAGGCCAGGCTTCCCTAGCCACCACTCCATCCTCCTGTCCCGCAGCAGTGCCTACAGGCCCAGCCACCTGGGGCTTTGTGTGGGTACCACATCCTCTGCCCCGAGGACCCGGGGCCTCCTCAGCTCACCGCGTTTCCCCTCTGCTAATTCCCTAAATGAACACTAATGGAAACGGCTCAGGCTGGCTGGGCTGGGTTTTTGTTGCCTGTTTGTTTATTTTTTTTCCTCTTTGCTTCTAACTCCTTTTTTTCTACCCTCTAAATTGGCGAGGCTCGGGGAATTCACGATTTACCCTCCCCTCTCCGGCTTCGGCACGCGCTCCTCACTGCCTCCTTAATTATCTAATTTGTAATATTTCATCTCCCCTCCCTTTCATCTCACTCTGAACACCCCAACCGGTTAAAATAAATATGTATTTTTAATTTTGAGGCGCCTAATTTAATCTGGCAGACAGCACTCCGCCATTCGCCAGCAGACATCTCCGTCTGAGTCACATCGCAGGCCACCAGGCCCAGCGGCCCCTCTGCAGCCAGCGAGGCCCGCCTGGGGAGAGGCCCCAGGCAGTGTGCCAGGAGCCAGGCCCAGGACAGGTGGCAACGAAAGCCTAGAGGCTCCTGGCCCAGATCCCTGGGCCCCTGGGGTCTCTTCCCCACTCCCCTTCGGTTCTCCAGGGCCTGTCTCGGGGCACAGGCAGCACCTGCCAGCAGGTAAGTGGATCGAGGCCCTGGGCAGGTAGCAGAGGCCCCTTTCTTGCTGCCCTTCAGGCCACATGGTGCTGACCCTGGGCTGCATGGAACATATTTCCTACATGCCCCTATGGAGGCCTCGGTCGGCAGGATGGAGCCCGCACCACCGTTCCTGTGACACCACCCAGGGATGGCTGCACCCGCTGCACCCTCTCTGGACACCATACCTCTCCCACCTGTAAGGTAGACCCTGCCCCTACTACACCATTGTCCTCGGACCTGACCTGGGGCTCTGCCTGTGGGCTCCACAGGTGGCTGTCCCGCTTGGGGACAAGACAGCTGAGAGGACAGCGAAACAGAAGCCCCAGCCCCATGCCTCCTGGCCCTGAAGGGGCTTGGAGGGTCATGCAGAGACCTGGGCTTCCACTTGCCTGAGCACCTGTCCCAGCCCATTGTCTCTAACCTGCCAGATAGAAGTGATTTTAATGTCCCTAAATTTTAACTTCCTGAGCAAAGCTTCCACAACTAGTCTGCTCATCCATGTATTCATTTATTCACTTGGTCATTCGTTTATTCAAAGCACATGTGGCCAGGTGAGGGGTGCTCTAGGGATTCAGAAATGAGGCACGTGAGAAGGTGGGGTTTCCAGGTCAGGAATTCCCAGGGCTCTAGGGGCTGGGCACAGGGGCACAGAGGCGAGCTCCCAGGCCTCAGAGCTCACTCTCTCTCTCTCTCTCACGGACCTTGGCCGCTGCTGTGACTGAGGCTTGTCGCGCTCCCAGGGCCTCTGAGCTTTAGGATCTGCAGGCCCCTCCAGGCCTTTCCTCTGACCTGTCCCAGCTTGCCACCAGACCCACGTCCCTGTCCCTCTCAGTTTCCAAGGGCAACAGAAATGTCTCAGACAGGCAAATACAAATGAAAACTGCCAGGAGATGCCCACCCACACCCTCCAGGCAGAACTGACTAAAGTGACAAGTGTGACTATGGCCAGCGAATGTGCACTCCGGACACGGCATCCATGTGGGCAACGCTTACTTAGAAAGCTCGAGCCTCACATGGCCTTGGACGTAGCACTTCCGTTCTCAGATGGGCACCCTAGAGAGCACGCCCCACATGCCCAAGGCATCCCCAGTGAGGACCGGGGCAGCTTGCTCTAGACAGATACGGCAGGAGCCTGGCCGATGCGGGCAGGGCCCTGCTCCCAGGGCCTTACTCATGACAACTCAGTTAGTATGTGGAACAGCTGGGGACATTGACGTTCAAGGAATGGCATTCAGGGACAGAGAGTGGTTAAAAGGACAGTGGCATGTTCCCACGGTAGATAGCACACAGCAGCGAGAATGGGTAGGCTACAGCTGTCACCACGAATCCACCTGCCGAACACAGCATTGAGCGCAAAAAGCCAAGAAGAAAGTGTTGAAGGCAGTATAACTTGGATGCCATTTGTGAGTTGCAGGAACCAGAGGAGCACTTACGCGCACTGTCGCAGAGCCGCGTGTGCAAAGGAGAGGTAACCACTGCCGCAGGAGGAGCCGGAGGCCTGGGGTTCTGGGGAAGTCACACAGAAGATGCCTGCATTCCGCAAACTTTCTTTTCCCCCTAAAAACAGAAAAGATCAGAGATGAATACGGCAAACTGCTGAGCTGCACTGAGGCTGGCCACCGGGCTGTGCTGGGCACTGGGCTGTGCTGCTTGTTACCCCAAACTTTTCAGTGTAGTTGAAATATTACATGAAGTTTTGAAAGAAAAAATGCACCTGGTAACTAAGCCCCATGTAAAATGCTAATAGCCCGCGACCCCTGGCCAGGTGGGGGACATGGGTACCCTAAAGGGAAGGGGGACTAATGGAATGTCACAAGGCACCTCACCATCCAGTGGCAGAGTGTGGAGCGGGATTCCTGCAAGTATCTCAGGAGGCTGGCTCCCGGGGCTCTGGTATTGCTACGTAGAAGCCCCTCATAAGGGAAGGTGGGCCCCACCTCTCCCTTCCAGGTGGCACTGACCCTCTGCCAGCACCCAGGAAGACCCAGGAGGGGTCCTCTTGCAGCCACAGCTCCCTTCTTGGGAGTACACGAGCTACGTCTGGGTGACATCCACCAGGGTCCCTGCAGAGGCTTGGGAGCCATTCGAGGCCACGTGGGGTGAAGCACGGTGAGCAGGATCCTGGGATCAGGAGAAAAGCCTCGAAGGCTGGTGCCCCTTCTAGCCATGTGGTCCGGGGCCAGCCAGGCCTCATGTGCCAGTTCATGCACATATGTGAGTGTGAGTGTGTGAGTTTGATGTCTGCACTTTTGTGTGTTTAGGTGTGTGCACACATGCATGTGTACCCATGCACACCTGGGCTGAGACCCTGTGGGGGGCAGAGGCCCTGAGGGCTCTGCAGAGCTGAACCAGCTTCCTGGGCCCAGCTCCAGGTGAGGACAGAGAGGAGGTGCCTGGCCCAGGGCTATGTGCTGCAAGGGGGGTGGGGAGGGCTGCAGAGTGATGTGGGTTCTTGGAGGTGTCAGGAGCTGCTCCCCCTTATCTGCACATCACCCCCATATCTGGACTCATTCACACATCCACTCATCACACAGTAGCCTAGTCAAGCCTCCCTGGGCCCAGGCCGCAGAGTGAGATGGGCTCATGCTCTCTCTCTCTCTCTCATTGGCCTTGGCCACTGCTCTGACTGAGACTTGTCACACTCCCAGGGCTGGGGGCTGGGGTGAGGCAGAAATGGATGGCCCAAGCCCTGCCACCGCTTCTCCTGAGAGACAGATGGCACAGCTAGAAGGGGCTGCCGGGGGGGGGTGATAGGATGTGGGAAAAACTCAGTGGGGCAGGATGCCCCCAACCCCCAGGCTCCAGACTGGAGAAGATGGGGACCCACCACAGGAAGAGTGACATGGGCATTAAATGAGCCAGTCATTGGCTCTGGAGACATGCAGGAAAGAGCCACAAAGACTGCAGTTCTCAGCTCCCTGAGTTACCCAAACCAGGCAGGTCCATTCTCTTCAACATCATCAAAATTAATATCATTACCACCTCCAAAAGCAGCGCCACTACCACTACCACCCTTACCATTAGCACCAACACCATTATTATGACCAACATCGCCACCATCACCGTCATCACTACCACCATCACCACCACCACCATCACCATCACCATCACCACCACCACCACCACCACCACCACCATCACCATCACCACCACCACCACCACCACCACCACCACCACCACCACCATAACCACCACCACCCCCACCACCACCACCACCACCCCCACCACCACCATCACCACCACCACCACCACCACAACTACCATTACCACCATCATCACCACAACCACCACCACCATCACCACCACCATCACCATCACCACCACCACCACACCATCACCACCAACACCACCCCCACCCCCCCACCCCCCCCCCCCACCCCCCCCACCCCCAACCCACCCCCCCCCCACCCCCCC